>VYXH01008056.1:223056-247126 GCA_013397275.1 Burhinus bistriatus
AACTTTAAAAACTTGGCCACAGATCTGGTTGTAGATCAGGGAAGTTGTGGAGGCCCCATCCCGGAGGTGTTCAAGGCCAGGCTGGATGGGGCTTTGAGCAGCCTGGTCTGGTGGGAGGTGTCCCTGCCCACGGCAGGGGGGTTGGAACCAGGTGATCTTTAAGGTCCCTTCCAACCCAAACCGTTCTATGGTTAGCATTAATTCTTTCAAGTTGTGATATATGTCTTCTACAAGTTATAAAGCGTGCAAGTTGCCAACAGTTAATTACAGAAGAAGGCTTTCCTGGCACGCTGGTGGCTGGCAGAGGGTTTGTGCTCGGTAGCGAGAGGACCAGGGCTGTGCCCCGGCAGGGAGCTGGCCCCTAGCAAGGGGTGCGACAGCCAAGGCCCAGTGGGCTCCCGCGTACCTCGGTGCACCCTGTTTTCTGTATTTCCTGAGAATTTTGCGCATAAGCTTCCAGTATAAGCCTCTGAAAGCTATCTGTCTGTTTCTTGTGGGTTGGTGCAAGTTGTGTTGAAAATCAGCACACTTCTAGAGAGGTTGCTGTATGCTTTAAATATAAATATATATATATATAAAATATATTCAGTGGATCCTCAAGTCTAATGTCTTGCTACTGTGTCAGGTGTACGGAGCTTGAAAGACAGCCTGTGATGTAGGGGAGAACCTGAAATGGGAACTCAGAAGTTTTCCCTAAGTAATATAATGGGAATAAAGTGAATTTCTTCTACTGTCTCATTCTAGGATTGTAAGTTTTGTCACTTTTCTGTAACGGTTACAAATATCTGAATGTTTCTATAAACCTTCGGTAGCTTGCATCTGATGTTTCTTTTTGAGCGAAATGCCTGTAGGCAGTTTCTCCAGGAGGTACTGTGCATGGGCAGTACATCTCTATTGAAGAAAATACAGGTATTGTCTGAAAAAAAAAAAAATTACGCCAAAGCATCCCTTATCCTGGCTGGGCAGTAGCTCCCCACGCAGGTGTTGGGAGAGGGAATGGACAGCTGGAGTGGTGATTTCTGCCAGAGGAGCTTCTCGGGGCGGGCAGTACCTGTGGTACCTGGGATTTTTAGCTTATCTCAGTCTTGTTTTTATGTGGGATCAGAACACCTGCCCTGCAGCTAGTTTGATGAGCGTGCCTGGAAGTGTTGTGGAGATGGATATGCTGAAATGCCGCCTCCTGCACTGCCAGGGCTGCCACTTCATGCCCCGTGCAGGTTGCCAAATGTGTGCTTTGGTGCTCCTGGCTCTGCTGCCTCTGCTATTGCCTGGGCTGGATGGATATGCCCATACAGCCCTGCAGTATGGGTGACTGGTTTTCAAGAACAGGCGCACAGTAGTAAGGTTTTGTGGGACAATGCCAACTTGGCAGCTTAGCCATCACTCAGAGCACCCTGCCTGCAAGATAGTTCCTAGTTCTGTGTAGTTGTATACAGGACATATAAAAGGGCAAAGTGGGCTTTGTTTGTTTCCAGGTGCCCTCTGATATAGAGGAGGAGCTGGCAGGAACTGGAAATACAGATGTTTTCTGATTGCCTTCATCATGGAAGAATCTTCATGGTCCGTGTAGTTACTCTGCAGTAGCTGTCTGTTCCCCTCCACTCCCTATGTCACCATATGGACAAATGTGAAGTTGGGGAAGCTCCGCTTGCCATCTGTGAAACTTAGTGAATTGTTTCTTTGAACAGAATGAAACCTCAGGCTTGTTTTTGTAGTAAAATAGACCAGAATAGCTATTCCTCACTGCCTGGAAAACTCAACTTACCCTGACAAAAAGCGTAGCTAAAGATGAGCTGCCACCTGCTGGCTCTGTAAGGCTTTGGGCTAGGGAATGTCTGCTGATTCCCTGGGCAGGAGAACCTGTTGGTGTACCCTACCCCAGACTGGAGATTCAGAAGGCTCAGGTGGGCTCTTGAGAGCTTTCTGCTAAGAAAAGCAGCATTGGGCTCTTCAGCATAGGTATTGTGAGGCATTATAAAACCATCTTAAGGAACCTGCTGGGGTTACGGCAATATTTGTATTTACTCATTTGTCTCCTAGTTTTGGTAAGTAAAGATAGCTCTTTCAAGTGCAGCACATTCTTCTTGAGCAGTTCTGTATAATCTCACACACTGGAAAATTAAATCATTGCCATCGTAGGGGTTCCCTGGGGAAATGCTGAGATTAGACTCCTCTAAGCAGCTGGGATGTTCTGGGGCCCTGACTGGTGCGGGAATGCCGACAGCCCTGCGGACCCCCCTGCTGCAGGTCAGGTTCACCCAGAGGCTGGGTGGAAGGAGGCTCCAAAGGAACAAATGAGATTAAAGTGAACTCTGCAAACGTGCTGGCCAAAACCGGCTCGGTTTGTTTTTCATGATGTCACTTCTATTTTAAAATCCAAGTTACGGAAACCATTTACAGTGGACTTTAACAAGAATGTAGTTTCCTGTGGGCAAGATATTTCTAAAGAGTTACTCCTGCTAGGGTCCCAAGAAATTGTGTTCTTAATTGTAATAGAAATTTCAAGGGCGTGAGTTTTTGAAAGAAATTTGGAAGCTAGCTGTTTTCGGAATCTCTTGGTTTTTAAAAATACACTTTCAGATAGGAGAAGCCAAAAATATTTTAACTTGTAGTTAGAAGGTGTGTGAAAGTTGCTTGACAGACTTTCAGGGGATGATTCTGGTAATTATAAAATGGCCTAAAGTGAAGTTACTGCTATCTTCTAATTTCTTTAGTTGTTCGTTGATTTCTCAGGTGAAGGCAGAATATCTTCATTTCTGATTTTCAGCTTAATATAACAGAGAATTGAAATGTGATTGATTGGAAGTGCTGGCTTTGTTTCCATTTCCCCAAAAGTTTCTCATGGGACTATGAAGTTTCTAGAGTGAAGAACTTACTTTACCTTATAGTTATATATCTGAAAAAAGAATACTAGCCTGTTCAACTTTTAATGTATGTAATGTTTTCATGGTAAACCTAAGAAGGATACTTAGAAGAAAACTAGCTCTGCTCATCAAAAAAGTGCAAAGTATTTGCAAAGCCAGAATTGATGGTTACAGTTTTGCCAGTGATTTTGCAGTAAGATGTGCCACAAATATTCACAGTCTAAATAACTGCTTCTGTTGAAAACTTGTCATTTGTTATGCCTGTATCTTTCTCTATGCTGCACTACCACAGTGAGTGATGGAAAGCAAATAGAGTACCAAATGTGTTTAATGGGAGGTGAGGGGCTTGTTTGATTAGATTAGGGCTTCAGCTGGCCTTTATGCCCTTTTTAGGCAATGAGAATTCCTGACACCATGTTTTAAAACCTGATTTTTAGCATGTTATATATGAGTGTTAGATAGGCTGTGGTTTCTTTTGTAGGGAATGTTTCTGAAAGTCGTTACCAAGCAATCTGTATGTAGTACAGACATGCTAATCAGTGCTACCATCATAACTTTTTAAAGGTGTCTCAAGTTAAGTATGCTTTCATATTTTAAATAATACCTTTGATTGACAGGTATTAGGAAATATGTCCAAAACTCTTTAAATTTAGATTTGCCAGGCCACATGTGATTCTCTTCCTCTTGCTGAAGTGAAGACTCAGTTACAGCAATAGTGGGGTTTTTTGCTCTGCTGCTTTATTTTTCACATTTTTGTGTTTGTGAACGCTGTAGCTCAGGATTTGAGATGGCTACTTTAATCATATTATAAAAACAAGTGAGACTAAGGGCTATGACCTGAATGTTAATTAATGTATTATAAAGGATGAGTAGTTTTCCAATGTAAAGCATACCAATGCAGTAAATAAAAGGTAATTAATTCTGGGTGACAGCATTTTACAGTGGTTCGTGGAGAGGAAATACAGCCTACGTGAATGTAATGTATGGTTATGCAGTGCTCCTCTCCATCAGAGTAAGGGGAGCATTATTCTACAGTATGCTAACTATTCTGCTCCTTATAATTACCCATTAAAACTACGCCTTTTAATACTTGGATGCAAATGGACATGCAGAAATGTGGTAAATAGCAGCGTGTTGATGTAGGATTCAGACAGTGCAGCCTGGTCATAAACAATGCTGTGTAATCAGCTGCAGGAAATGTTTTTCTCTTATGATAGTGTGTAATGTCTTAAACTGTAAGGAAAGGGAAAACATTAAGGCTCTTTGAATGAGAAGTTTGCATGCAGATTGTGTGGCATCTGCTGCAGCTATCAGCTAATTGTCCTTCAGCTGTTATGCACCTGGAGAAACAAGTACCATGAGACTATGAAAGGAGGTGGCACGCTAGACCGTAGAGACTCTCCTTTGGTTACTTTTGGAATACGGCTTTGAAAAACATAAGTGTGCTACCTTCTGCGTTTTCTGCAGCCATTAAACCCTGATGTTCTCAGCTCTGTCGCCTCTTGCAAAAGGTCCAAGCTCTTCCAATGTGGTTGGGTTTAGTTCAGAGGAAGCCAGACGCTGTTCTTTTGACGTAACTTGTAAACTGTGGTTTACAAGTAAGCTCTAGTGTTTATGTCAGTAATATTTTTTAAAAGCAGACATCCTGAAAATAGCTGTAAATATGTTCCTCATTCAGGTGTAGATGTTGGTAGGAAATGAAAATTTACTGTTCTTGCAGAGGCAATTGTTAAAACCAGATTTACTTTGCTGGTAAACTTGACTGAATGGCATGGATGAACCTTTATGTGCTCCTATGTTCCATGTCTGAATTAAAATGTCAACGTATGTAGCTGTGACAGCCAGGGAGACCTTCCTTGATGTAAAGAAGTGAGGTGAAGGAATCCTGTAAGCAGAATTCCATAGTACAGTATGTTTATACAGCCCTTCTTTTCCTTTTATTTAAGAGGAAATAATTTTAAATTGATCTGGTTTTGAAGTACAGTGTAAGTGCATGTTTGAAGTAATGCAGTTAGTATATGTGGTGTGAGCATCTGAATGGAATGTGGGCTATTGCAGAACAAATAATGTTTGCTGTATGTCTGATCTGTGGCGAGTACTTCTGTAAAGCTGAGAAAGGGTTTAAGGAGGCTAATAAGCCTGAATGTATGGATCTGGTTTTTCTCCCCAAATACATTACAGACACTCTTGCTCACTTACAGAGAATCATTTAAGTTACCTTTTTCTGAAGCAAGAATTTGGTTGAACAAAAGGAGAATCCCAGAACTTTGTACAGAAAAATGAGGGAAGCAAACTTGTCTGCTTCAACACGGTCATGATTAACTGTTTTTTCCAAGCCAAATGCTCAAAAATTGTGACTGTTAGAAAAAAGGCTCCCTGTGGTCTCCTTGTCCATGAGAAGTACTATATAGATTGTACATCTTTTGAAGGACCCCAGTTTCCTCTAAGTATAATATTTGGTGAGCAGTTATGGAGTCTGTTCTGTATTTTTAATTTTTTTTTTTTGGTAGTAGGATTGACTGGAGTGCTGCTATTTAGGAGCTGTATTTCCGAAACCTTTCATCAAGGTATTTTAATTTTCCTTGGACAGAACAAAATGTTACTTCAGTGGTAGTGCTATAATTAACTTGGAGGCAAACTTCCTTTGTTCCCTCTGTAGGTAATACACAGGGATATGAGTCAGTAATAACCAATTAGCTTGTTTGTGGTGAAGTTCTCCTTTACTGCCCCTGAACAGCAGCAGCAGCAAGAAAAACATCTTAACTCTTCTTTTGACTGCAGTATCTGTAAAAACCCATGGTGTTAAGCTGGACTCATAAATACTAGGAACAGTTGGTATCTCCTCCCTCCTACCCTGCAGCCTGCCCTGCTCTGTGGGAATTATGGCCTTGGAGTTCTCATCGAGAAAACTGGGTACTGGCATTCATCTGAAAATACATATAGCTTAATTACTGATGGAAAAGGGCATGGCAGGATGGGATTCTTGTCGGTGAAGAAGCAAGGTGTAGGCAGCTTCCAAGCACTCTTTGTTGTGGAATAACAGGTAGATACGAATATGGATGAAAAAGCTTTCCTTTCAGAGATGTATTTGGAGGTTGAAGATACGTTATAGTTGGGATATTTACCTTAATCATGTTTTTTTTTATTATTTTTAAAACTTTTTTTTATAGATCTGGTTAAAAATAAGATTTGGGTTTTGAAGTGTTTGAGCAACTTGCTACTGCCCAAGTCATGACACTCCCATTTCGAAAGGACTTGGACAAGTACAAAGATCTCGATGAGGATGAAATTCTTGGCAAACTTTCGGCAGAAGAACTGAAACAACTGGAAACTGTTTTGGATGATCTTGACCCTGAAGTAGGTATTAGCCAAGAGAAGTTTTAATTTTTGTTTGCTCAGAAATGAGTCTGAAATAAATTGAGGCTTTTTTATTTTACTTGAACAATATACTTTTGGGCAGAGTTTTTTCCTGGTCTGCTAATGATCTTATTTACAGATATATATGTGTATATAATGCAACTGCAGTAGAGGAAAATGGAAGAAGGGGTTGTCAGGAGGAGCTTTCTGGGATTTATTTATAAATAAAAAATTGCTCTCAGTCATGTTCTTGAAAAGACAGTTTATTTAGAAAGACCTGTTTAACCTTTCTGTTTCCAGTGTTGTCTGGTAAACAGCCCTTTTGTATGCTTTTTTATTTTGTTGCTTCTACTGTTGGAGTTTGATGGGAGAGGGAGGGTGCTAACCTCTTCCAAAGATTTCTGGTCCTGTAGGTAGCCTGTATCTATTCCTGGCCTCATGCTGACTTTGCAAAGAGGACGCAAATAATTGCTCAGCTCCTGAATTATTACGTCAGCATGGGGTATTGAATAAGGAATATTTTAGCTCTCTGTTGCAAAGAGCTGAGTTACGTCCTCTGCTGATAGTACAGCTAATGTCAGAGACCAAGACTTCTTGTGTTTTCACCTCCTGATTCTCTGTTCTTGCTTTAACAGGATGAGGATTAAGTTTAAGCTTGATGTTCAGGGATCACTTACAAGAATATTATGATCACCTATTTTCTTGCACTGCAAGATATTATTGATATTTTAATTGGCTATGGCTGTATAGACATTTTAACAGAGGAGAACTGGCAAAAGTGATTGATTGTCTTTTATGACAATCTGAATTTCTATATGTTCTGTTCTTTCCATTCTAATGTCCTCCTTTTTTTTTCTGGATTTTTTTTTTTTCTTTAGCTGAAATATGTTGATGATAGCAAAAAACCACCCCACCTTGAGTCAGGTCAAAAGTAGAAATACTCTGTGTTAAATGCCAGAGAATAGTTTAGGCAGTTGTCTTAAAGACTTAGAAATACATGGATGTAAGTGATGGAGGAAGCAGTCTTCTTGCTGAATGTCTAAACTGTAAATAGCTGAGTTTTATTTACTACTCATTTAAACAGTGTTCATTCTAGAAAAGAAATGCAAAGTAACTAGCAAGTCTAGTGCTGGGAGCTGTTGTACTTAAAGAATTGCTTCAGTCCTATTCAGAGTGCAGTGTGCTCTATTTTTAATTATATTCTTGGTATCTAAAGAATAGTTTACCTTGCTTTGCCCCCTGACCCCCCCCAAAAAAGGAAGTTGGCAAGGAATCAAAGATTGCCTAAAATGGATGATGTATTGCATTTGAACCTTGGGGAGAGGGAGAAGGAAGAGGGAAATGAAACTAAACAGGTGTTCACTCAGGCTTTCTAAGCTGTACTTGTTTGCTCCATTTTGTTTTGCAGAATGCGCTTCTGCCTGCAGGCTTCCGACAGAAAGACCAGACTGCTAAAAAGGCTTCAGGTCCATTTGACAGGGAACGACTCCTTGCATATTTGGAGAAGCAGGCTCTTGAGCACAAAGACAGGGAAGACTATGTGCCTTTTACAAGAGAAAAGAAAGGTAACGCCACCCTTTCCGGCATAGGTGGTTATGAAATCTCTGAAGTGGACGAGCCAGAACTACTGTAAACCAAAGTTTGTTGAAGCACAGGCAGCTCTAATGCTTTTTAACTCATGGCGTTTCCAAATGAGTGTACTGTGCAGAGGCGGGACACTTCCTGTTCAAGCATTTTGTGGTGCTGGGGCTGGTGTGCTGTTTGCATGTAGCACAGGAAGGAAATAAGACTCAAAAGATTTTCTCAAAGATTGCAAAGTTCTGATGGGGATGGTAACCTCAAAGTAAGAGCTACCCCTGATTTGTGTCAATAATAACAAATGCTGTCATTGTGCCTGTGGCTTATGCCCTGTGGTGCTAAGTACAGACAGTAACATTTGTAATACAACATTGAATTTAAAAAATAGCAGTAGAATGACGTCATGGTAGATACTCAGTAATGTTCAAAGACGTTGTAGGCTGACAAGGCCAGGCAAGTGGTGTATGCAATCATGTTGTCTTTCTAATATCCTTGCTGAGAGGTTTAATAAGATTGCATAGCTATTATGAGCTAATTACATAGTTAACATTGCAAGAAGCTTTGAAATCTGGCAATAGTTTGTGGTCTAAAAACCATGGAAACATTGACCCAATGAGTGGACACATTATTAAAGCCTGGGATTTTAAGTCTTTGTTTTGGATCTAGTCTTCTCGTTGACTTGATGGGGAAGCATTTTCCTTTTCAGGAGAAAATTAAAAAAGAACGTGCATCTTAAATATTGTAAGAATAGATTTTAATTTTTTTTTTTCCTCCACAGAACAAGAGTTACCCAGTTTGTTGTGCCTTACTTAGCACTATTGGTAGGGATAGAAACTCCCCGTCCTATGCTGGGCATACACGCATAGGAAGAGGGCTTTAGCTGTCACCACAGTTTTTCTGTACTGCTTGTGAATCTGAGCTGGTCTGAACCTTCCCCAGCAGCAGGGCAGATCTACTGCAGTAAAACTTCAGTAAACTGTTTGATAAGTTGTATTCCAGCTGCCCAAGATGAACCACCTCCTCCCTTCTGAAGGTCTTGAAACCCTTTAATTCTACTTAATTCTCTGGTGTGAATCATTGCTTATTTCAGACTTGAGTCTTCATTCATCTACTGAGTTTGTATATATGACTGTGATTGTGGTGAAAATTTTGTTGGCGGTGTTTGCATTTTCTCTGCCTGTAACAGACAGCCGTTAGCTGACAATGTTGATCTCTTTTTCTTGAAGTAACAGAGAGATTGTGCGGCACTGTATATGATGTACTACTTCCTTAACACACCATGTTTTGCCTTATATCTGTAGTTTAACACCACTTTTGTTGAGAGGTGATCACTGTGACACTCCTTTGCTGGCAGGAGAATGGGAGTTTGCTGACCGAATCTGTAAGAGTAACTGAGTTAAGGATAACGCAATGCATTGACTGTAGAAGGCAGTCAAAGGTACCTATAGCAGCGGTACCCTTATGGTACCTCCGCTGCTGGCAAGTACCTGTTGATCCCGTGTTTGGCTGTGTGGTGTGCTGCTGTTTCCTCCCCTGTTCCACTTCTTGCCCAACATATTTTCTAGTCTACGTTGGAGACAGCCTTAATGGTTTAAGGTGATTTGAGGTCAAGTATATTCAGGCTTCGTAGCTGGTTTGGGGAATCCCTTGCAGCTGGGCTAGCCTGTACACTGCTCCTTCAGGATGTGAGGCTGGGCATGGAGGATTTGCTCTAGTTAGTATTTCTTTTTCTACTGACTAGTAGTGCTCCATTCAGATAGGTGGGTCCTTAATGTCAGCTTACATATACGTGCACACAGCAAAACTGTTTGTTTGGGTAGATAAAATCTGAGACACTCATATAGAAAAACAGAAGGGTCCAGCTGTAACACAGATCTTGGTTAAGAAAGATCAAATGTCATTTCCTTTATGTAATAAAGTATTACTAAATAGCAGTCTGTCTGGATGTTGCAATATGTCATACCAGTTTACTTAGTAAAATTTCCTGTATCTCTTTTAAAAAAAAAAAAAAAAAGTTGCTATATAATAACTTTTCCTACCATTTCTTTTAGTACTATAGAAGAAGAGAAAATAATATGAAAAATTAAATGTAGCTTACCTTCATTAAAACTAAAAATGTGTAAACAAATGTTCCGTATGGAAATTCATGCTGTGTTAAATGAGCGGGAGGAGGCAAGAAGGCTAAGCTTATTTTGTAGTAGGTGAGGGATAACCTTTTCTTTTCCCCTCATGAAAATGTTATGGTTCGGCTTTGACTTGCTGCCATGTTTGTGGCCATTTTGCACAAAAATGGCAAACCTATGCATTTAATCTTTTAAATCAAGAAGTCCATGATCTTTATCTAGATGTAAAACTGGGAAAGGGAGTGGAGCAAAACTTAATATTTGTGTAGGATGTTTTTTATCTAGAGGGAGCTCTTATCCTAATGTGCTTTTCTTTAATATTAAAAATACCCAAACAAACAACTAAGCTGACTTACAATTTTTCTCTTTGGCTAGATAAATGTATTATGGAGAAATGCTAACAAATTGTGGAATGGGGTAGTTGAAAATCTTGCTTGATTATCCTGTTAATTCAGAAGAAAACTGACAATCATAACCTTCACATCTAGAGATTTTGGGGGAGAGACAGATTGGAGTTGCAGCTGTTTTCTTGGTGCTCTTTTTGTGGGTCAGGCTTTGCTAAAATATTTCTGTGTGCCTAGCTGGTCTCATTGCTCTAACTTGGTCTAATACTCATTTCATGGAGTAAGAAGGGGAAAGACTATCCTTCTGTTTCTTTTTCCTTTCCCTATTTTAGTAGAACTGATGACGTGCATGGAGATTTGGCCTACAGGTTTATCAAAGAAGCTTACCCTGGGTTCATTTTAAACATCCTAGCTTGCTACTGATTGTGGTAACCTTGTTTCCCTACTGCAGTGTAAAGGAAAATCCTCTCTTCCAGTTGTCCTAAGTACCCCATTTTGAGGCATCATGTTATTAAAACAATGTTGCATCTGTTTCACTGATAGGTGACATGATTTCTCCAAATCTTTGGAACATTTTTTTGCTGTGTGCTATGAAATGTGGAAGATCTGAAATCACGTAAAGTGTTCTGACGTAGTGAGATGAACAGTGCTAAAGAAATGTGAAGCTTAACAACCCCTAAATTATATTCTATTGTATTTTTCCAGTGCCTGACTTTGTTTCTAAAAGAATCCTTGAAAACATACTTTGTTTTTAAACACGATTTAATGACTTAAGTCACATTCTGTTCCAATTAAGTGTTGAACCATACAGTAAACCATTGTTAAAGAGATTCATGTGGTAATAATTTCAACAAAACTAGCTTTGTCTCAATCTGTGGACATAAGTATGTCATAAAGATTTTACGAGGCATACTGCAAAGAGAAGGATCTCTCATCTAAACAGTGAAGTGAGGCTTCGGCACTGAAGTCTGTTGCCCTCAAGTGTGTTCCACGCATCTGACCAAGTCTGAGCAATGCTCCTCGCTTCTCTTGGAACAGTAAAAGATGAGAGTTACTGCACCTGAGATAAAACCACATCTAACATCAGTAATGTACTTTGTGCTGTGTAGTGCAAGGGATTAGCAAATTATTATGTAAACTAAGCTTTGCATTTCTAGCCTTTGCACTCTCCTAACAGCGGCTTTCTCTTCCAACTCTCCCTCTGTGTTCCTGGCAGGGTATGGTTGTTCTGTGTAGCCTTGCATTTCATGTAACTTCTGCTTTAATATTGGGTTTGATTGTTTTGTTTTTTTTTTTTCCCTCTGCTCTGTCACCCAGAAAATATTGTTAGGCTGAAACTGTAGTCACCTGGCTAGAGCTCTTTTGGTGCTGCCCTGCTTAGTTGTTGCTCTACATCGACATTTGCTTCTGTTGCAGCAGGATTTGGGATGCTGTGTTCTCTGTTTGTCTTTCAGTCACTGCTCTTTAAAGGAAATGTGTTACATGTTGTAAAATGAAGCTAATATCCAGTAGGAGCTTTGGAGAAACAACTTGTCTAATTGACATTCTCCATACAAGACCACTAGAACAAAATAACATGTGATATGCTAGCCTTAATGTAAAACAGTTTTGTAACTCACTGCTGTGTGCGCTGTAATCAGATAATGAATAACAGTGCTGCCTCTACAGTAAGACACTGAGGAACTCACTTGTAAGTTGAATTAAAAAAATTAGTATTAAATTGTGCTTAGTGAATTCATGAACCTAAGTCTGTCACATGGTAAGAACTGGTGATGGATGAATTGTGGATCGTATCAGTTTCTGGATTGATGAAGCTTTAAGGAACATAAGATGTATGGAATATATCAGATGTTGCTCGCTTTTCTTTGTGAAGTCACTGATGAGACAAGCTTGTATTCAATTGTCCTCAGATGACACTTGATTCCTTTTCTGCAAACCGAGTACTGCAAAGTGGATTTTAGACTTTTCTGATCTGCAAGTTGTGGCCGCTTGCTGCCTGCTAGCATGGGGCTAGGACTGCAGTATGTGAGAACAGTACCAGCAATATGCAGTGCATGGCCACACTGAACAAACCCGATTTCTGCAAGATTTTCAGTCCCACCTTAGATACTGTGATTCTGTGTATGAAATGCCTAGGGCACTTCAACAGACGTCAAGAAGAGGGTAGATTTAGATTAGATCTCAGGAAGAAATTCTTTACTATGAGGGTAGTGAGGCACTGGAACAGGTTGCCCAGGGAAACTGTGGAGGCCCCATCCCTGGAAGTGTTCAAGGCCAGGTTGGATGAGACTTGAGCAATCTGGTGTAGTAGGAGGTGTCCTTGCCCATGGCACGGGGGTTGGAACTAGATGATCTTTGAGGTCCCTTCCAACCTAAACCATTCTATGATTCTATGATCCAGTGTTTCTGCCTTTTGAGCAGTATGATTGTGTGGAACCTGGAACTGAAAGTTTATTCTGTAGCAAAGAAAGCCTGTGAATTAGTCCTGGGATGTGCATCATTTAGCACGTTAGCTAAAGGCGTAGAAGACCTGAATATATAATTATTACAGAAACGTGAATGTCTCTGAAATTTGCCTCTTCATGTTGTATTGCTTAATCTTTGCAGTATCCTTGTTGGCTGAAAAGGAGGATGTCATGTTCCTTCATGTGATCAAATCCCTGCTATTTGGAAACATTCCACTTGAGGGCTGAGAAAGCTATCCATCTCATGGGCTGCAGAGATGTGTAGTCTTTTTATTATTATTAAAAAAAACCCAACAACGAAACTTACATTAGTAAGGGGGGAAGGGAATTGCCAAACTGTCTTGGCAGTGGGCCTTGAGTTAGATCATTGTCCCCAGAGACACAGGGGTCTTAACCCTTTTTGAAGTAAGTTCGTCACTAGAAGTGGAGAGTGGGGAAGAACCTGCTTTTGTGTGTGCATTGTAAACCTCTGAACTCTGGGCTAGGACGAGATGAAGCCAATGAATGCGAGATTATATACACAAGGGTGTGACCTGTTTTATAACAAAAACTGCTCCTGACCCAGTTCATGTGACTGGAGTTGGCTGCAATGAACATTTCTAGAGGGGAGTGGCTTTTAATATTTCTTGCTTTAATAAAAACTGAATATATGTTGGTGGTGGTTTGGGGTTTTTTTTTTTTAATGTTATCTTAAGAGTTGTGCATTTATGAATAAATTTAGTCTTACTCTTAGGAAGCAAATGTTTAGAACCAGAAGTTCCTAACCTAGGAATTTAAGAAACACTTAAAGTAACATCAGGAAAAGTAGTTCTGTTTTTATGGGTACTGTGTGGTGAACCAGACAGGAGGCTGATCTAGGTTGAAATACATTTTTACAAAGTTGCTTTTAATTGACATCAGTTTCCTTCTCCCACTCACTCCCTGCTGCTCTGATGCTGCAAATAGGATGACGTGAATGAAGGCTCGTGCTCAAATCAACCTTTTCTCCTTCCTTGTACTCTGAATTCCTCACTTTTTTACTACTCGGTATTACTGAGGGAAAACAATGCAAACATAGCTAATGGAAGGCTTTGGATCATGTGTAAACTGTTCAGAGCATTTCATGGGTTAATGAAGACCTCATCAAACATTCCCATAGCTCCTCTGAAAATTAAAATTTAAGTTGAAAGTTATTCTCTCCCCAGTAGGTGATGCTCGTAAAATGAAATGGGAGTAGAAATGTACTGTATCAATTTTATCAAAATAATCTTAGACTTTTACTACCTAAGCCTTCATTTATGAAGGTTTTCTTGTAATCCTGAATCACTACAAACATAATACCTTTTGCACTGTCCATCAGACCTGAGGTATGAGTGCATGTCAGCTCCTTTCAGCTACTGTTTGTAGTCAGTACAGTTATGTAAAGAGATTTATTTTCTGCTTCTAAATATGGGTAATGACCATTTATACAACTTCCCAAAGAGATAGCAACCCAGGAACAAAAATACTGTGTTGCTAGCAACCGATCTTGGTCATCAGACTGTGTTGTCAGAGAAAAACCTGATAGAGTTCTTTGTAATCTGTGCTAGTGGTAATGCATTAAGTTCCTGTAAAAAGAAAATGAACTACAAACTATTGTCATCTAGGATGGGAATTGGGAGAGAGAAAAGGTGGATGGGTTTTGTTACACCTTTATCTGCTGTGGGACACAGGAGCTGACTTCAGGCATCACTTCCCACAAGTGGTGAAACCAAAATCCCACTTTGTTGGAATTTCCCAGAAATAAAACCAAAATGTCCCTATAAACCTTCTTGTCACTGGGAGGTATTTAAAAATACTAAACTTAGTCTTAGTCCAAATATGTAACAAGATACACTTGTATGCAGTTTGAGGGAAAAAAAACTCTTAGGCTTCTGGCTTTTGCCCAGCTGGTCTGATTCTGGTGCATGGTGGGTTGTCATCGTGTAACTGGAATAAGCTCGTATGATTTGTGTATGGAAATGTTTTTCAGCTATTAATATGGAAGAGGGTGGGCTCCTGAATTAGCACTGAGACATCATAGGAAGCTTATTGACACCGCTTCCTACCCCAGGAAATAACTAAAGGAAGTTGGAACCCCTTTCCTACAGCTCACACTGCTGATAGCTCAGGCAACTTGGAAAGTTTGGAAAACTTTGAATAACTGTTAAGATTAGATTCACGGTTTTCTAGTTGTGATTTACTTCTCTCAAATGCATCTGTTTTGTTCTCTCATATGGTACTGGAGCTTTTATTTACAATGTTAATTTGTCCTGAACTTAAGCATCCATTGCCTCTCCTGGGTTCTTACCCAGTGCTAGACTTATTTGTTCTGGAAGGCCAATTCTAAATAATTTGAATCCGAACTGTTTTCAGAATAACTGTTAGAATAGCTTTCTTATATTCTGATTTCTTACCCTAACTTTTCAGCTGATGATAAAATGCAGCAATTATGCTAACTACACAGAGCTCTATTTATAATGCATGTCTCCAAAAATAACTTTTCCCATTACCTGTCTGTAATGACTAAAAAGTTGGTGCAGAATGTGATGTTAATACCGTTCCTTTTCCCATTGAATCTTCTGTGACCTTTCTAAGTATCATTTTAGAAAATAGTGTCATTGGCAGAGAAATCTGTTATCTTGTTTTGTGCTGTTTACAAACCATGGTTTTCTCAAGCAGCTCGGGCATCCCCTTTTTGACTTCAAAACTGAGTTAACATCTGAAATCAGAAATACTGTGTATGCTGTAAAACTGCAGTGAATACTCAGGTCCATGATTTCAGGTGATTCTTTGCTATTCTCTTTCTCTGACACATTCAGATTACAGTTCTGCCTCGGTCTCTTTCACCCTTGAGAGGATATCGGTCATCGTTCTCTAGCGACAGTAAATTTTCCTTACAGGCACTTTTTCTAGGCTGTTTAAAATGTATAATGGAGGCTTATACTTTACTTTCTAATACTTAGGAGAAACAAGAAAGATTGGAGTCATGAGACAGACTCCTGAAGATTTGGAATAAGTAATGTTATATTCCTGTTTATGCTCTTTCCTCATCGCTGACTTTCAAGAACAAACAGAAGAAACCTCATTCCTTTATGTTGTCCTTGGTGCTCTTCCCAGGATTTACTAAATGTATTCCTTGAGTATAGAAAAGTTTAAAGATAAGTAGCTGTATAATACAAAGTAACATCAGACTTTTCATTTTCTTTACTCCAGGGAAAATATTTATCCCTAAGCAAAAGCCTGTACAGTCTTATATGGAAGAAAAATTCTCTCTTGATCCAGAACTGGAGGAAGCCTTGACCAGTGCCACAGACACAGAATTAGGTGACCTTGCAGGTTAGTTTTTTTGAAGTATGAATGGGCTGGTGCATATTTTGATAAGAAAGATCTGTAATTAATGTGGCAGTATATTTGTTATCTGAAATGTGACTATATGAAGTTGTAGTTGTGATAGAAACATGTTATATGCTAGTTTGGTTGTAGCATATAATCTTTGTTGATTTGTGATAATTTATAGGAAGGTAGATTATTCTGGCCTGCATAAGCTACCTGATTTTCAGACTCGGAACCTTTAAGTTCATTCCTCAGACTGGCTGGGTTTTGTTGTGTACCTTACTGCTTTTTCTTGCCTTTAAGAATGTGTTCCTATGTGCCTGTATTCCTAAAGCGTCATTCAAGAATTTTGTGACTGAACTGCACTTTTAACTTTGATGCTTGAACCTGGTGAGGTAAAACCTTTCTAAGATGTGAAAGCCAACTAAAAAGTCTACAATTAATTAAAAAAATTTTTCTACTTTTAATTATTAAGAGATAGAATGGCTTACTGTACTGATAACTGCGTGTTTTACAAACATCAGTTGTTACTATTTAAAGGAACTCTGCATCTGAGCTGAATCTTTCAGGAAGAGTAAAATTGTTTTTTTGCTTTTTCTTATTTCCTTTTACAGCTATACTGGGAATGTCCAACTTGATAACAAACAATCAGTTCTGTGATGTAGTAGGAAGCAGTAATGGGATTGACAAAGACAGCTTCTCAAGTAAGTGTGTACGCAAGTGCTAGATAAATGAGTTCTTTGTACTGCACACAGTTGCTATAGCATTAACTACTTTCTGTTGCACTAGCATCCCTTATAGACTATTCAGTCTTTAACTGGAAATGTGCATGTCTAACTGCTAATTGAGTTCTGGCAAGAGTGGAATTAAAATATATCTGCAGTAAAATATGTTCTGCAGTTAATTCACTTTTTGGCAGATAAAAGTAGGCATAAACATGCATTTGTGTGTGTTGGCTTTTAGGTTTCATGTTTGTGTTTGTAATTCAACTCCTATATGCTTTCTGAAAAAAGCTGGCGTGCAAGAAAAGCAGAAGGGCTGTGAGGACCTTTGGAAGGGAATTGAACTTTTTGAAAATATGGTCAGGAGAGGATGGTATGCTTTTTGGGTGAGGGAGAGATGTCAAGACTGATAAAATGATGTTAAATACAGTAAATATTTAGTATGTATATTGTTTATTCACAGTGAATGTACGTGACTTGTTTGATAACAATTAAATGCCTTTTCAGATATAGTAAAAGGTGAAAAAATGTTGCCTGTTTTTGATGAACCGCCAAATCCCACAAATGTGGAGGAGACACTGCAAAGGATTAAAGACAATGATTCCCGTCTTGTTGAAGTTAATCTAAATAATATTAAGGTAATTACCTGAAGTCTGCAGTAAATATGCAGCTTTTTCACAGTAGAAGACACTTCAAGCCATAAAACTATAATAAGAGAGCATGATAGGCTTATTTTAAGTACATTTAGCCTTTCTGCTAAATGTTGCAGTGTGTGTAATCTCAGCAGCCTGAAGCTAAACCGGTAAGCCATCTTGGTTTCTTTTGCCAAATGTGTATTTAAAAAGTCTTAGATTTTCTTACTGCCAGCCCAGATTTCTGTTGCTGCCAAGTTGGCAATAGTTCCAGCTGTTCACCGTCGTGGAGTTAACTACTACTTTGACTCCTTTGTCCTTGATGAAGCAATGTGCTCTCGCTCCTCTTGCAAACAATGTGATATTGTACCTGACATCCTTCTGATTCCTGTACCAAAGAGCTGTTGGCAGTTAGGGCTGCTTCTGCTCCTAAGTGTAACAGTTGTGTTTTTAAATACGACTAAAACTTTTGCAAATTTGTGTGAGAGAAAACAGAACTGTAGCAGTGCAGGCAGCAGTGACAGGCTGCTAACTGCAGCCTTGCTAGCAGCCTAGGCTATTTGTTGCTCTTACTGAAGTATGAAAATAAAATAGGTGGTTTAAGAATATTGTACAATAGAGAAATGCTAGCCAAAATAAATGCCTAAAAAGGCAACAGAACAAAATTGTTGATGTATAAGAAACTGAGAAATAATAATAAGTAATTATTACGTAAAATTAGTCCTTTTACACTTGGTTGCTACTACACTTATCAAACTAAAAATCGGCAAATTCTGGAATTATTCTTAATAGAACACAGGGAATTAAATGCTAATGGTTTCACCAGTTTAAAGCTCTAAACTTGTTTATATTTGTGAAAGGTTAATTTGATGCTGATAGCAGAATGTTCAATTCATGTAAATTTTGCTCAATAACAGTTCCAAGTCAGCTAAGTACTTTTTAACACTTCTTTTGTCACAGTGGCATCAGTGTAGTAAAGATGACTTTGCTTGATAGAATTGGTGACTAATAGCCGTTGCATGTTACATATAGCTTTGCTACACATGTAGGCCTTTACGGTGAGACTGCTGGAGACCAGTGATAGTTAATATTATAGTACATTTTGCTGTAAAGAGAGTAAGATAATGGAATAAGTTGGGAGGGAGGGGATAAATTTGTGTATCTCAAGAGAGTGAAATGCTATTTTTAATTCAAGAACATACCAATTCCAACGCTGAAAGAATTTGCAAAAGCCTTAGAAACCAACACGCATGTGAAGAATTTTAGCCTTGCAGCTACCCGAAGCAATGATCCTGTTGCTGCTGTAAGTACACTTGCTAACATGCCTAAGTGGGGTGCAAGGGAAGTTAGGATGGAAAGACAATGGTAAGGGATTGAATAGAATCCTGTTTAAATATTTAGGGATGCAAATGATCAAATTCTGTTACACTGTAAAGTATGTTTTCTTTAACAAACCTTTGTTGGATCACAGTTGGTAAATGATTACTAGTTGACTAATATGCAGCAATCCATCAGATGTATGAGATGAGCGAAAATTCTTTTTTTCCAATCCCTTCCCCCTGATTTCTTATTTTGCTAACCACCTTCCTGTTTTTCTTTCTTTCCTAATTGTTTAGTTCCTGATGTTCATTCCACAAGCCAATAGTATATTGAAAATTAACTTCAAAAGAAGCACATTTGAGGACTGAAAAAGCTCACAATCTTTTTCAACTAACTGGAGTTTTAGTTGAAGACAGCTGTAAAATATCTGTTTCTCTCATCTCCCTGCTACCAAAGATTGGCTTAAAGCATTGGCATATAAAGCATAATATTAGTCAAGCTATCTAGTTTGACACAATTGAAACCTAAGTATTTATCATCTGATCTTGTTTTTGCTATGTTAAATCAAAAGCAGTACCTTATTTATTTGCAAATAAAGAGGCAGGAAAACAGCACTAACTGTTTTGCCAGGACAATCCTTTGCATTTGTTTTAATTTCAAATTAGAAAGAAAACTAGTTTGAAACACTTGATTAAATGAACGTTTGAAAGCTTTGTTTTGGGTCAATTAAAAAGCTCATTTTCAGTAAAACTGAAACATTTGTAATAAAAATCTATAAAGGCTTGTTTTCTCGGGTGTGGTTTTGATACAAAAAAATTTAAAGGTTATGATTTTTATGACAGTAAACCTCAGCAGGTACCTGTTCTTGTTTTCTTACTTTCTCAGAAGTAAGATCAAGTATATGCCATTTCTGTAAGAGTGCTTTTAGCTACATGCTGGTACTGTACTTAGAGCTTTGAATTTTACTGCTTCCTACCAAATCTGTAGACACAAGCATTTGGAAAGTCAGATCTCCTCTTTACAAATTAACCATATCTAATTCTCCTTTCAGTTGACTAACGCCCTTTCTTTGGCCTTTATTTAGCAGCTTGCATTACTCATTGTATGCTGTGAAGGCTTACAAAATGGAATTGGTCCAATATGCTAATTTCAGACAATTTATATTCTGTGTAGCTTTTTAGTTTGTAACAAGAGAAAGACGGGCCTTTTCTTGACTAAATACTATTAAAAAAGGGAATGTGGATAATGCCTGATTGAAGACTCAAGACTGAAGACAGTTACACTATGCATCCGTCACCTTGTTGCTCCCATTGAACTAGTTAGTGGAAATGGTTATCACCGTGTCCTATGATGTACTGCAGCAAAATCAAAAGTTTAATGATGCTTTTTTGCATTCAAAGGCTCTTGCAGATATGCTGAGAGTAAACACAAAATTAAAAAGTTTAAACATAGAATCAAACTTCATCACTGGAGTTGGAATTTTGGCACTGGTCGATGCACTGAAAGACAATGAAACATTGACAGAGATCAAAATTGATAATCAGGTAAGTGAAGTGGTGGTAATATAATTAAAATCATAATAAATATCATAATTAAAATCAACCTATCCTAGTTGACTGAATATTTTTAGAAGGCAGCTTGTGATAATCTTTCCAAAATATTTTACTTTTAAATATCTTAACCCCATGAATAATTGTCCTTAACGTTCTCAGAAGCATCCAGTTAAAGTTGATCCTTGGTCACTTCTGTGCTTGCTTGTGCTTTAAAGTGCACAAATGTATTTTATGACCTTCTGCCTTTTAGATTAATCAAATTAAGCTAAGTGTTTAATTGACTAATATGATGAAAGTATTCTGATCTCTTTTAGGGTGAATACACATAAGCTCTGTTGTCTTTGTGTACCTTTTATTTTAACAGAGGCAGCAGCTGGGCACAGTTGCAGAAGTAGAAATTGCCAAGATGCTTGAAGAAAACACCAAGATCCTCAAATTTGGATACCATTTCATGCAACAGGGACCTCGAGCCAGGGCAGCTGCAGCTATCACAAAAAATAATGATTTGGGTAAGACCTGTCAGTAGAGAGTGACTGTTAAATGAATGTGTGCATGCCACAGGTTTTAAAGGTGTCTGTTTTTTCTGCTTTTCTGTGGACATAACCAGGATAGCAAAATATGAGTAGATCAGTTTCAGATTTCTCCTATGCTTTACTCCTACTCTTCTGTTGCTGCTTAATGTTCTCCTTTTATTTTGTTGCAGCGTGTTCAGGTGTATGAGTTGAGGATTTTTAGCATGGTCTAAAACAAGAACATTCAAATTCCACCTGAGTTGTGGCAAAGGGAGAGAAAATAACAGTTTGGATTGTTCAGTTTTATTCAGATAAGATTCATTGTTTGTTTAAAAGCAGTACTTGAAATTAATAGTGCAGGATGCCCTCTTCAATGCTGGCACACCCAGTCTCATTTGGACTGCTCAAGCAAGAAAACTGAACGTACCGTCACATGCAGAGGTTGGGGCTGGGTCATCTCTTCCCTTATGGTTCTGCTTATGCACAAGTACCTTCCCTGTCTCTCTTAAAGGTAGCTGGTAGCAGTGTCATCTTTATTTGCTGCAGTAAGTTTTGTTGGAGCTCATCTGTTGAATCCTAACTAAATGGACCAGCAGAAAATTGGTTAATAATATAGCAGATGAATGGAAATAGTTTGTATACTAATGTCAGATACTTGAAGCTCTCAACTACAAGCTAATGTGGTCCATCTATTTAAATAGAATTACATTTTAAAACTCCATTTAATTAAACTTTTTGACTTTAGGTGCTTTGTGGTAAGGATTGCACATCTCATCAGCGTGAAAACGGGCCAGGCAGTTTAGTAGTAGTAGTAGCAGTAGTTCAGGAATACATTAGAGGGAATGACATAGGAAATTAGAATTTGGTTTAAAGATCTCCTTCCCCTCTGAGTAAAGCTTAAAGTGGAGGAGAATAGCTTTGAAAAAGATGGAGGAGTAATGGAATAGAGCATAGAGAGAGAAGAAAGGCACTCAGATACTGCATAACTGTTTCTCAAAATAGATTCTAAACCAGTTGGTATTATTTTTTCATCATAATGCTTCAGGTATCTCTCTGCTTTCCTTTAAGGTTTCTCTTTTCACTAGTTCTCATTTTCCTGTTTGACTGTTGGTAATCTATGTTTCTATTGATATCTTGCCTTTTTTTCTTTGCTTTCTTAGTCTGGAGTATGCGAGTAAAAGTTTCTGCAAATACCTTTTCATCTCTCCAGCCCTGAAGCTACAGAGACAGGTTACTCTGAATACCCAGCTGGGTATTGAGCACTGAAAACTGAGATGTTCACACTCTCTCATTTCTGTCTTTGTATGTTTCTTCTAAAAAAAATTAAAAACAGTCTACATCTTCTTTCTCCCTTGTTCACACTGTGTTGTACTACTTCCCTTTTCTTTGTCCGAAACTGTACCTGTTGCTTTTAACTGCATGATTGGAGAAGTCTAAGGTTGGAAACTCTTCCATCTGTTCTTGCAATTTGATGAAAGCAGGTATGCATAACTTCTGTCACTGATGAAAACGATTTGGATTCAAATGGAGATAAGTCTATGGGTCACTCTCAAAGTGAGCAATACATTGGCTTTGCAAAGACTAATATTCTAGTGTGATTCTATTCTGATTGTTTCTTTAGACTGTATGTAAAGCATTTCTTGGGACAGGAAGAGGAAGGGGAAACAAAACATTTTTCTCTGTTATTTTGATCTGTGACAGTACAGAAGATCAATTCAAATTGCAAATATCTGTAAAACTACTTAATTCCTCGTTAGGGAATGTGAGAACAGAATCACTTTCTTCTTATATAGAGGTGCTTACTCCACTTTTTTAAACAAAGTGGAGATACTATATGTAATTTCTAAGACTGCTAGCCTCATTTGTTGTGTCTGCACAGAAAAGGAAAAGACAATTTGATGGGGAGGGGAAAGAAAATATCAATTAAAAATACGACAAATATTGAGCAAAACTCCAGTCATTCAGTCAATCTGCATATTCTTAAGTTTAAGCAGCATGTAAGCTTTCATGATTTTATTCACAAACTTTTGTTGCTCCTGCATTTTCTGACAAATGAGTATTTTTTTTTTATTAATAAATTGAATGTTTTAGGCTATTGAAAGTGACATTATTTTTTTGCAAAGTGTATAAAAAGTATTAGATATACTGTGAAACAGTATGAGAGTTTCTTTTGGAGCCATGTAAACTTGATTCTCCACCACTAGAAAACTGCAATGTGTAAAAAAAAAAAGAGCACTAGCTAAATCTGTTTACCGAACATAAAATTATTAATGTTTCCTGCAAGTCTCTCCTCACAAATATTTGACACAATAAGCACTGCTAGAGCATAAGCTTAAAATGATGGATAATAGTGTTAATTATCTTAAGTTGTATTACGTGAAACTTTATTCAGCAAAGTAGGGAACCACTAGTATGGTTCCCTTAACTGTTCATGTTGTAGAAATACGAAAAGTAGTTGCAATGATAAAATAGCAAAAC
The DNA here is from genome assembly GCA_013397275.1 of Burhinus bistriatus. Taxonomy (NCBI): domain Eukaryota; kingdom Metazoa; phylum Chordata; class Aves; order Charadriiformes; family Burhinidae; genus Burhinus; species Burhinus bistriatus. Next base: position 246,338 of record VYXH01008056.1, read on the forward strand.
TTTTTTTTTCTCTCTTGCTACAGTTCGCAAGAGAAGGGTTGAAGGAGACAACTAGTAGATCATCGTGTCAAAACTGTGTGGAGACTTCAAAGGTCGTCAAGGCACACTCATCACCGTGGGCTTTTGGCAATCTTGGACTACATTTACCTGGGTTAGAAGGGAAAAGACTGGAAACCCCATTCCTTTTAAAGCAAAGCTATATTAATAATCTGCTGGTATGCATCACGTTTTCCAGATTGAGACACAGTAACTGCACCAGTCTCTGTACCATAGATTTTGGTTGTTTTTTTTAAGAACTTTTTTGTATTTCAAGATTCGCCTGTGCTTTCTACTAAACGTGTAATTGCAAATCAGTGGTGTAATTGCAAATCAATGGTGTAATTGTCTGTAGTCAAAGAATGGGACATTCAAGGTCATTGGGACAGATAATGACCCAATTGAAATGGTTGTTAGAAAATCTGGGGGTGCTTATTTACATGGAGGGGTGTGTATATTCTTGAAAACAATGCATTAGTGATAAGGGATTCTTCACACAACAGTTGGACTCCTTGTGTAGAGCTGTTCAGCCTTGTTCATATGCACTGAAAAGAAATCTTTCACAGCTATCCTATTTGTAATTCTACTTTTGAAATTTTTTATTAGTTCTTGATACTGTGATTAAGGTTAAAGACATCGCTTTAAACAAAATGCTTTAAACAAAAATAAATTGGCTAAGGACTTCTCCCGAGAGATTTGAGGGACTAATAAAAAAGTGGAAGCCTTGCAAAAACAAACAAACAAACAAAAAAC
>VYXH01008057.1:5302-16471 GCA_013397275.1 Burhinus bistriatus
AAGAAGGACTTGGACCTGTTGGAGCGGGTCCAGAGGAGGGCCATGAAGATGATCAGAGGATTAGAGCATCTCTGCTGTGAGGACAGGCTGAGTTGGGCTTGTTTGGCCTCAAGAAGAGAAGGTTTCAGGGAGACCTTACAGCAGCCTTCCAGTACCTAAAGGAGGCCTACAGGAAAGATGGGGAGGGACTCTTTTTCAGAGAGCATAGCGATAGGACGAAGGGTAATGGTTTTAAACTGAAAGAGGGAAGATTTAGAGTAGATATTAAGAAGAAATTGTTTACTGTGAGGGTGGTGAGACACTGAAACAGGTTGCCCAGGGAAGCTGTGGATGCCCTATCCCTGGAAGTGTTCAAGGCCAGCTTGGATGGGGGCTTTGAGCAACCTGGTCTAGTGGGAGGTGTCCCTGCCTATGTCAGGGGGGTTGGAACTAGATGTTCTTTAAGGTCCATTCCAACTCTAACCATTCCACGATTCTATGAAGTCTCAATTTTTATTTTTTTTTAATCTTCAAAAAAACCCAGCTATCTGCATTCTGAATAAACGTAGGATCTAAAGAGGAATTACCAAATGGCTGAAGATATCAAACATGCTAGCTTAGATACTAGAGAAGTTGTGAAGCCTTTATTGAAAAAAGAAAAGCAAAAGCCTGCAGGAAGAAACCACACAGGAAGCTGTAGGTACTGTAAGTACTTGCTTGCATACTTTCATAAACACTGAAAATAAGAGTGCTGTTCAGTCTGCAGTGTGCAAGGTAGACATTACTGGGAAGATCCTTAGGCCAGGAAGAAGGAACACAAAAACATAAACAATGATTAGCTGCGTGAAATACTATGTTTTCTCTTTCTTCTCACCCTCCTTTTCCTCCTGCTCTCTAAATGTTCTTGAGGCTACATGCAGGTTTGCTATGGACTACAGCTTCGACATAGCTATTGCTCTTTCTTCTTTTAAAGCATTTCTCAGTGTACAGATGCCAACTACATGTTCTTTTCTCGTGTCACAATGGGAAGAAACTTTCATCTAAAAAAATCCCATTGACTGGAGAATGTGGTGATACCTGGAAAGATGTAGAGAATACAGACAATACAATCTCAAAACTGAATTATCTCACACATAGTTTCTATTGTGCAAGACATTAATTTGGGTGGGGGTGTTTTTTTGTTTGTTTGGGGTTTTTTTTTCCTGGTTCAGAGAACAGCCTTTTTTCTGCTTTAAAAATTATCTTCTGCAATCAAGGCTATATACATAAACCTAATAAAGCATAATCAGTAAACTTTTTAATCTACCAGAAGGCAAGATACCACTTAATAAAGGATAAAAACACTTCTAGGCATATCCAAATTTTTAAAAGAGAAATATGATTTTTCTTCCTCCAGTCAGGAACCTTTTAGATTACATGGCTGAAGTTAATTAAATAATACACACAAGAACACATATCACAAGAAACTAAGCCATGACAAATCTGCAAAACAATGCACTTATCAGTCTGAGCTTTCCACTTGCTAACAGAATACAAGCGTTGAGACAAACTGATTCAGATGGAGTGGTTCTGCCATTCTTTCACTGGAATTGCTTGTTTTAGTGGAATTTGAGAAGCTGCCTGTGTATTTTTGTTGTTATTTTTTGTTTGGTTGGTTTCGTTCTGTATGTGTGAACCACCTGCAGCCTCATTTAATTTCATGCAACAACATTTAGGGAATAAACTCCTCTCAACATTCTCAGTAGGCTGCAGTGGTCCAGAAGAAAGAATTAAATCATAATGAAAATTAACCTCAATTCCTCAGTCTGGAAAGGAAACAAGAAAGGTACTGAAGAAGGCAACAGCATTACTTCCAAATTTGCTATAGTAAACTGGCTGCCTTGTTACAAACATACAGACATATTATGAGTAACCTATAGCTTTGCAAGGGGAAGGAAATAAAGAAAGAAAAAAAAGTAGAAGCTTAAGTTACCTGAAAATTTTGTTTCAACTGGAAAACCTCTCTAAGTATATTGCCATGCACAGACAGTGCCTGTACAGACTGTACTGTACCTTATTTTCCATTTAGTGTGTCACACAGCTCCGAAGCCGTAATATTACTAAAGGATTAAGAAGGTCATTTGCCAACATAAGATTCCACTATGAGAACTTATGTGCAAGTGGCTCAAATTCAGCCTTGGCTTGCATTTCTGGGAATCAAAACATTTTACATTGTGGTGACAGGAATATCCTCCATAGCATACATCATTTCACAAACTTCACTTACATAAGTAATTCCCCATACCAAAATCAAAATAACATAATCGCAACACCAACAAAGGTGGAGAGTTATCACACACTCCACTCCCTGTCCCTTCACCACATTACAACACCAGAAATTCTCCACAGTTATCTGGTCAAGGATATTTAACAGCCAGTATTTCTGTAGGCTACTAAATCCTTCTCACAAACCCCACAGCTCAATGAGCTGATATAATAAAGAAGCAGGATTTCCCACTTTTACTGACTCAGACTGCTTCACCAGGTACGTGGCTATCTCTGTGGCTATGTTGAGAGAAGAACTGATAAAGCTATCTGTTCAGTCACTAGTATAATGATGGGTTTAAGTCTCACATAGACATAAACAAACCAGACAATTCTAGTTTGGCCTTTCCTACAGTTTCAGTACTTAAAAAAGGCAACTGAAATAATATTGTTCTAAAATGATTACTAAAAAAAAAGATAACATATTCAGGATATTAAATCATTCTGTCCAATGCTTTAATGTTCTGACCTTGAATAGTTTGCTAAATAGTTCAGTGAATTTATATTTAGATGCCTTTGTTAAATGAAGACTTGAGATGAGAGAGCAATTCACACTGTTCAGGAAGGTTTCTTAATTCAGTACAGCAAGAATGAATAGGTAATTGTTGTACCTTTTGTGATTTATACAAGAGTATTTAATACTTAAAAGTACTGTATCTTTCCTGTTTTAATAAAAATGAAGCCAATGTGACTTAGAACTAATTTCAATTAAAGGCTCCTTAAGTCTACACAGATAACTGGAATCCTCAGCTCATGATCTCAAATTACTCCCTTACTAGTCCATTCAACATAACTATATATACAGAGGGATTTTTCATTTATGAAATCTAGTCAATGAAATATTATCTACAATTATTCTGAAGGATATTTTTTTCCCCCTTCTTTTTGAGATAAATGGGGAGGCTCACTCTATAAATGAATTTGAAGACCAGAAATTCAAAAAAACCTCCAAATTACTGGAAGCTTATCTTGTATGCAAAGCAAGCGATGATAATTGCTTAGTATCCAGTCTTTACAGGAAGCTTTTCTTTAATGTCATGCTCAATCCCTTTTTTCGTTTTGATAATACACTGATTCGTTCCTGTGGCCATACCATGTTATTTATGTGCAGCACCAAGAAAGCCATTACCTTCTGAGCAACTGGTAGACAACAGTGTAACTGTGGTAATTTAAAATGCTGCAGCAATTTAGAAGGTTTATCAATCTAAATTCTGAAATGACATTATTAATATTCATAGTTTCAATATACCAAGAAAATCAGTGTCATATTAATTCCTTTGAAAATCTGAGTAACTACTTCTGCAATAATATATTTTCAGTCTCAAACTGATTGATAGAAAATCTGTTGTAGTCTGGGATTATGAGTTTCTAAAAATTAGCAGGATTATGCTTCTAGATATTGGTTGTTCTCTGTAATCTTGATGGTCCAAGTGCGATAGCAAGCTCCACCCACCACTTAGCCTTTCTCCCAGTGGAAATTCTGGCCACACTGTTCAGGATCACATGTTTTCATGATAACACATTGCTTGTGCAAGCACCTGGAGTCCTGCCCTAAAAACAAGGTCATCTGTCATTAGAAAACATCAAATATGTCAACAAAGCAGCCAGCAAAACCAGAAACATTTCATTTCCTTCCTGTATACCAGCATGGTCCTTCTATCTGCTTCTCACTGAAGGTTACCTGGGTCTGCTTCAATTGCAAAATTGTCACCAAGGCCTCTGCAGCTACTTAGTTTATAAAAAGTGGGTTTTTTTCCCACACAGTAATCAGGGAGAGATGAATGCAAACCGCTGGCTGAATGTTATATTCAAAGTATGTGAAAATGTTGCAAGTACTTTTCTCATCACACACAGTAATTAGGGAGAGACGAATGCAAACCACTGGCTGAATGGTATATGCAAAATCTGTGAAAATGTTGCAAGTGCTTTTCTCAAGAAATGAATATTTCAGTCTAAGACCCAGTCTCAAGAATATACAGATAAATTGTTCACAACCAAACTAGAAATGCAATCCTGTGGTAATGCAACCAGAAGCAGGATGCAACCAGAAGGCTATTACTGCTTCGTAGGGCCAGGAAACCTATACCTTAAAACATTAAAATCTTAAGAGTGACAGAGGGTTGCACACTAGCAAAACAGTCTAAATAATATATACTGTATATTTACTAGTAACGTAAGTACACTACTGATAATTACTAATACTTGGTCATAGACAACACATTAGGAATGACTTGGTAATGCAGAAGCTTCAAAAGAAGGCCAGGAGATTTGAAAGTCTGATCTATAATAACTTTAGTGAACTTTATTTTCTAATAAAAATATTAGACCTGCTCATTGTGTTAAACAAGCAGCTTAGTACCTGATAATCCACTTTTTTGTAAGCATGAAAATATCAGAATTCAAACCTAAATCCCTTGCAAATTGTATTTTATGGTCCACTTTGGTTAAGCACATGAATGAGCTTTGAAAAGGAATATGAAGTTAAAGATAAAGAAGTATTAAGCCCTTAAAACATTTATTTTATCGGCCAGAATAAACTGACAAATAACAAGTGTCAACACTAAGAACAGGAAATAGGTGAAATACATATGCAGACCTGGAGGAAGCACCTGCAGAAACCCAGGTAGGAAGAAAAAGTGTGGTCCAAAACTATGCTTCAACTGGATGTTGCATGAGAATATGGAAATCCAACAACCAGACTGAGAAACTCAGAAGCAATTTTGGGTCCGGTAGGATAGTCATAGTTCTCATGAAGCCTTGAATAACAATGCATTGGTATTTCTATACCATGAGAGGAAAAGGAGTATCCAAAAAAAGAGTTTCACAGATGAGCAATGTAAAACGTACCTAGATTGAATCTTTCAATAACGCATTGTAAAGCCATTTACAGTCATTACTGGGAAGCATAATTAAAGCCAGATTTTTTGTGACTTCCAAATATTGTCTGGCTGGAAGTAGCAGTCACAGGTTTAGGTTCTCCAGAAAATTCTGTTTGCCCCATGCATGGAAAGCCAGACAAAGTTTTCTGCTTCTCATGATCTGATTTTATTCTGGATAGATTTGATTAAGGTACACTACACTTCTTTCTGTACTAAATCATGCCTAGCATTTCCTCTGAATTACTATTTTGAGCTTTTATTTCTCCAGGTTTCTATAGAAAAATCTGGGACCAATAATTTGTTTTTCTTTAAAATGAACACAAATATATTAGTTATGATTTCAGTTCCTTTTGTCTGCCAGTGGGTAGGCACTCCTGTGTGTTTCAGAGAACAAAAAAAGATACCTGCTATGTTGCTGACAGTGAAAATGGTGAAAAAAAAATCTAAGAACTGCTATAGCAAGAAAAGTTGCTATTGCACCTGGAGACTTTGAAGTCAATTGTTCAATGGTTATTTCTTGTAGGATTTTAAAAGTTAATGTCTGTGAACAGGAGGGAGCCTCCAAACAAAATACAGTTTTAGATATCTCACAATACCTCTTTTCTCTCCTACTCCCTAGTGCAAAATTCTGCATCTATAGCACAGGAGTTATGAATTAAGGTGCTGGAATAAAGGGGGAAATCTGGGTATTTGGTCACACTGCATGTCATAATCTGTCATGTCATAATGTTGTATGTCATAACCCACAATAGTTGTAGAAGGGTTTTGAAAGTGCAAACAAATTCATGGAAAAATAAACATAATAAAAAAAAATAATAATAAAAGGTATTCGAAGAAAAAGAAAAAACATCCAGCTCAGAAAAGCCCTGAAGGACTCAATAGTTCAATCTGTTCCCCTGTAGCTGGTAGCATCTGCTGCTGGACCCTGACAGAGGAAAGGTATTTTATAGAAAAAAAAAGTCCTTGTATGAGTTTTGTTTTAAAATGTATACTGAATGTAGCAGTTAAAGACTGGAACTGTCAAAATTATGCTAGCAGGTAGAACCAGAAAAATCCAGTGAAGAAAAGGGCTGTTTTCACATCAGATACAAATAAAAAATGAAAGATGAGGTGGGAAGGCTTCTCTGCATGCTGATAACTTGCATAGAAATCAGTAAATTTCTTCTAACAAGAAAGGGCTTAATGCTTCTAAAATACAGGAAGGAGAACCAAAAGACATCAGCATTGTTAAGAAGGAGTATATCTTAAAAGTCTGTTAATTTGCTTCCTGTGGTGTTTGGAAAGGACTGGAAATTATTTAAAGTATTCATGTATTAGTCAAAGACTTATTTTTTCTATGTTCATAGAAAGATATTTACAGGACTTTCTAACAGAATCCTTGTGACAGACACACATTAACTGAAATTCCATACATTAAAACCAGCTTATCTTTGATTTGAATTTTTTAACAGGCAATCTTTGTGTAGAAGAAAGATCTTTTTCTGTCCTTGGACATTTCACCTTTGAAAGTACTTGGTATCAGGTGAGCTCTCAAAATGCTAGTTAGGGATCCTGTGTATCTTAGACAAAAATAAACAAATTACTTAGGAAAGGGGACCTAAAAGTCACATTTGTCATATCTACATGTACAAGAAAACTTTTGAACAAGGAAGAACTCAGTACCAAGACACAGAGTTGTTGAATCACTAATTCAGCTAATCTTTCAATGAACTGATTTTTAAATGCATGTATACCTCGGTATAACTGCATACAAGATAAGCTTTAAGGGTAAAAAAGAACTATAGTGCAACTTCACAATAAATACAACAATGTAAAACAGTGTCATCCAATGAGTTTAGCTGATGTATATGCTGTTGCATACCTTTCCCTTCCTGTCATCTACAAAACCTTTCACAGTACAAATTAATATAAATATGTTACTAGGCAGGACAATAGTTTTATACCTCAAATAGGCATGGAAGTCGATAAGTGAGTCCATGTAAGAATTCCTCAGGCTAATTCAATTTTTTTGAGTCCTAGTTAAATTTTAAATTCAATTAAATTTATCAATATTAAAATAGAACCTGACTAATAACTCTTCAACACATTCTCTCCCTCTTGTATGCAATTCTCAAAATAAGTCAAAACATCTTACAGGTAAAATATGCAAAAAAACCCCCACCAATTTGTCCCATTCTTTAGAGTGAAATGACCTTAATTATTCAAAGTCTTAATTCCTTTTTACATTTTTATATAACTTATTTTTCACAGAAAACCAATTTACATATTCCTGGGCATTGTTGCTCATTCTCAACATACTGGGTGTGGTTAGGACAAGCTCAGATCTCAATCTTTGTAGTTACACCAGAGTTGTCTGAAATTACAGTTAAAGGAAAAGATTTCACAGAGAAAGAAGGTAAGTTAAATGTACACATAATCCATACTGGCCTTTCTGTTTCTTTCCTCAAATATTTTCTGGGTACGGATATTCCTGTTCTCTACGTTAAAACTCTTTTTTCTGAGAATTTAACTGAATCAGGATACTCCCAGGCTAGTTCTGAATTTTACCAACTGCAGAAAGCATCAACAAGTCACAGAAAGAACAGGTAGTTCTTTACTTTTCTGTTCCTTGGTGCTTAATTCTTTATCCTCTCTGATAGAAGGTGGAACCAAGCCCAAGAAATTTGTAAGTACACAGTGATGAAAAACACTCAATCTTACATTTTGCAAATTATTTATTCTTGTATTATTCTAACTGATAAAATAAGGTGTAGTCCCAAGGGTAAAAAAAAAGACTTAAGAAGTCAAACAGGTTTAAAATAGGAATTCCAGGTAAACTGAATTTTGAAGTCTTAGAAAAAGTGATTTTTAGAGGTCTTTGTTTTGAAGTAAAAAGAAAGAACAAAAGCATGTAAAATAAAACACCACCCTGAAATGGAATGAGAAACAGAAAATGTTGTTTTTTTTTTTTTTTTTCTGTCTTGTTTTAGACCTATTACATATTTTTGGGACAGGGACAGCTCTAGTCCATCAGAAGAAACACTTCGGCACTTGAAAGGACTAGCAGTCTTACCTGTCAGAGCCTCTCCAGCCCCTGTTTTTTGATGAAATTCCATTTCCTGAAGGAAAATAATTAAGGGAATTTTTTTACTTGCTCTAACTATAGTTGAAATCCGGCTGGATAGTCAGGCAGGAATCAGGAAGACAGGGATTGCTCTGAACCAGGAGCAAGTGCTGAGGCTGTGCTGTGATCAGAAGGACGGGCAGAAGAGCTGGTTTGAACGACAAGCCCAGGCTTGCTGCATTGGTGAAGCACAGAGGTATAATGCTGCAGATGGGCCTCTGCCTGAGGAAAGCGGTTTGGAGAACTTTCTCTCTTGCTACACTCTTTTAGGGGCACAGAACCTAAGCTGGTCTTTCTGATGCAAGGGCAATGCTTGTCAGAGCAATGCTTCTCTGCAAAAAAAGGTCAGTTCCTTTCACACGGTGACCTAAGCCTGTGAAAAATACTCTTAAATAAACTAAATACTACCTTCCCCTTCAAGTACACAATACATTTCTAAAGGCTTTGCAGCCTGTGATATAACTTAACAGCAACGTGAGTATGAAACACCCATGAACAAAGAAACTTCAAATATCAACAAGACTCATACCAAAACAAAGAACTCTGCTCACCTACTTCTCCCTCATTACAAAGTATGAAAACATAGAATGTATGACAGATCTCAATCACATTTCTGGAATATACTTACACACTCCAGTGACAGGTATGTTGAAACAATATATATTAAACTACAGCATCCAGCTGACTACACTGAACAGTGCAAAGTAGAAAACAAGAGCCATCAGCTGTCTTCTCCCCATCTTCTTCATTTAATCTAGGATAGTCTGTTGTAAGGGAAATGTAATTATGAATGAATAAGCATTTCCTGCCTTTTGCAGGAGTTCAGCACTATACACAGGATGCAAGCAGTACCACTATCATAGCAGGCATGAATGACAGGAATGAAGTGAAGGATGGGGAGGGAGGGAGAGCCCTCGTTGCTGGCAGTCTTGTGACAGTACTGTAGTTATAGTGCACGAGCTGAAATCTCAGCATGATTGTCTGGGGAACTTACACCACCTCTGTATCTAACTGTGGGGTAAGGTAGTCCGTATCAGATCTGCACTTACCATCAGAAAAGCAAAACTTAAAAATGCAGAAAGGCTGTTTTAGTCAGGTGATAAAAAAGGATACGTGAATTCATAACTACCAGACTATGTCACTATTCACAGACCTACTGAAAATCAATTTTGTTCTAGATAAAAAATATATGAGCAAGGGACAAAATATATGTATTACACCAAGACAGGTTTCAAAAGACTGTATTCTGAGTATCTATATAGTTCTTTCATCTGTGAACCTAACGTATTAAAGTGTCTAAAAGCATATGATACAACAGTGTTGCTGACTGAGCTTTTCATTAGATAATTAATCCAAGAACCCTACTCACAAATACAAAGTACTTTTTCAAGACTTTTGTGCATAGATTTTTCCTGTCTAAGGAAGTGACACTGCCTAAAGAGTTTTTCACAGAAATCTTTGCCTGAAATTTCCAACACTACTTAGAAAAGTTGAAAGCCCTGTATGTATTACGAAGTACGCTTTCAAAAAACATCCTAAGGCAATAGTATCTTAGCCTTTCACATTCAGCAGCTAGTAAACAGTAGTTGTCCTTGTCCATAAAAGGCACATTTCATTGCACTGTTTCCACAATTCAGTATAAATCCAAAGCAGAGGTAGTGTACTGGGACTCTACACTCTAGTAGAAACTCTTCTGTGTAAAGACGATGGGCTACCTTAGTATCATCAGCACAGAAATTTCAGTATACCAGCATTTGGTATCAATTAGGTGTGAGTCTGGAGAGATCTGATTACCAAAACCTGCAAGCACTTCCATCCTGTACAGGGGTATTTCCTTACATGTGAATAAAAATTTTCATTAAAATAATAACTTATTTACAGGAAACATTATTATTTCTGTGTGTGCAAAAAAACAATTAATTTTCACTTAGTAATTACTTTTAGTTTCATCAAAATTACTTTTTAAACAATTTTTTAGCAAGAACTGAAACATACTATTGTATTATTAAATTGAACAAAAAAGATTATTTTTTTTAATTAATACTTATAAAGTTTAGATTTTCACTGTGAAGTGGAACCAAAGCAGTATTTTTCATGGCATGTACATGTCCTGCAAGTTTAATATAAGCCACAATACACATTTTAGAAACTGAGAACTTTTTACCTGTTTGTCTTCAGTGTCTTTGACTACACAGTTAAAAGTAATTAAGAATGAATAATTTATGGTATTGCATTGAAGCATAAAACTTCAAATGTAAAGAAATATAATATAATTTTGGAAGATCAGTATCTTTATTCAGATTTGTTGGTCTGTAGCCACTGTATTGTTATAATTGTGTAAATCGGAAAGCAGATTACAGAAATGGTTAAGTATATATTCTGAACAATTTTTCCTAATACTAAGTGCAAGTCTTTTGTCTTCATAGTTGTATAATTGTCTGATTTATTAATTCCCAGATCTATTATGCCAAATCTTCATTCTCCCACACTGTTTTGGTCTAATCACATTAACCATTAGCTAATTAAAATGCTCAGATGTTTGGAAATGTTTCTAGAGAATGATGCTATCTCCATTTCAACTACATAATTGATACACAGTCATTCAAAATGACCTACATTACCCTTAGAGGTTAACAACAATGGCTATTTTTTACTCTTTTTTTTTAAATTGCTTCTGTACATGTGAAAAATGTATGAATTCTACTCAAGCATCAACTAATTGGAAAACAATAACTGGCCACTCCTACATAGCGCAATGGGTAGGGATATAGGATTGGTTTCTGTTTCCTTGTAAAAGCAGATCCAGTAGCTGATCACAGGGAATGAACCCTTTCTTCCTACCACACTGTGTAGCAGTCTGATACCTTATCTTTTCCGTTTTGTTTTTTTTTTTTTTTTTTTTTT
>VYXH01008057.1:23204-48511 GCA_013397275.1 Burhinus bistriatus
CAGGCTGCCCAGGGAGGTTGTGGAGTCCCCTTCTCTGGAGATTTTCAAGACCCGCCTGGATGCAGTCCTGAGGAATGTGCTCTAGGCATTCCTGCTTTAGCAGGGGAGTTGGACTAGCTGATCTCTAGAGGTCCCTTCCAACTCTGAAAATTCCGTGACTCCGTGAAATAAAAACAAAACATTGATATAAGCAATAAAAGAGAAGAGAAAAAAAGAGTTTTAAATAGTATCTTACACAGCTAAGCCTCATTATAGTCACAGGTGACAAAGGAAAAGTACTTCTTTACCCTAGGGGATACAAAGCTTTAGAGACTTGCTGTAAACACAACAGACGCTGGCTCTATCCCTCCCTCCTGCAAAAGCAAGCACGCACACATGCAAAAACCACCCCTAAAATAAAGACTAACATAAAAATAACAACCCTAGGTTAGGAGGAAGGTCTATTATCCTGGCTCTTACAGTGGCCAAGACAGATATCAAAGAAAGAATTTAATAATGAGTAAAAAATGCAGTGGTACTTCACTTGAATGCCCACTTGCCTTTCAACAATTTGCAGTTCACAGAGGTGGTGACTTTGTAATGACTACTCTGTCATGGATTTCCTTCTCGTAAACTCCTCCCTTAAGCTTCTATTGTCTATGGTATTTGGTGGTAAGTATCTTTAATGATGAAAAATATTAGGAAAACCTAATTATAAGCATTGCTTTTATGCTTCTATAGACAGATAATTTTTATTGGAACTCCATTAAAAAGCAGGTATAATGCCAGTGAAATTATGGTTTCTCAGTGCAGACACAGTACAAAAAACATGTATGGAGGGAGAAAGGAGTGACCTATAGGTTAGTAATGACACTCAGGCAGATGCTTTTTGTCTTGATAGTACTCAAGTGACAAAACTGCTGGACTACCGATTAAGCAACCTAATATCTTCATTGTCTAATTGTCATTTTACTTACTCCTATGCAATCTTATTTAGATGGGACTACTTGCAAAATTCAACCTTTTTTCACAAGTACTCCAAAGGATTGTAGAAATGAAACAGAACAAGCACAGCAAATTTTAATATATTCAAACAAGATTTAGTAATTTCTTTATATCACAACACCATGATTTTTCATGCATGTCTAACAGAAAAGCTCAATATTACATGCCATAAAAGCGTCTGCAAAGAGGGCAGTTCTAAAAGTAGTAGAGCTATAGTCACACAGGACAGCAAACTGCTCATTTTTCATGTTCCCTGTGAGATATAGACCAACTATGTGACCAACATGTCTTGTGGAACCCTTTATCAGAGTTTTCTCTTCTTTTTCACTTTAAGGGAGAATTGACGGCATGTGGCGTGGCTTATTACATCTCCTCCATCTCTCCAAGCCTTAGAGAGAGATGAGAAAGCTCTGCTCCCCGCAGCTCTTTCTCCCAGCCCAGCCTCTACTGTAGTGTCATGCTATATTCTTTGCTTTCCTTGCTGCATGACCGCAGAGGAGACTGTGCCAGGGCTGCTGCAGAGGAAGCAGATGTAGTGAGTGAAGATAGCTTGTAGGAGATGGGGGACAATGAGCTCACGGTGAAATAAGACAGGAATTATGAGGGAAAGGGTTGTCTGTGATATGGATGGGGATCATCTGCCAAACAGGGAGGTGGAACAGGAGAAGCTAGTAGCTGTGCCTCATATCCCCAGGAAGGAAGAAATAATGTGGGAGAGTAAAAAGAAGTGAAGAAGGCTAAAGAAAGGGAGTAAGAGAGGTTTCTGCCATCAAGCTACAGCTTTATCTTAACTGTTCCAAGCTTTCTAGTTTCACCTTAATTCCCTGGGAACTGTTCTAACTTTTTCAGACTCCCTTTCTTATTCATGACCTGCTAAAAAACAGCTCTAGACCTTGACAAATCTCCCCCTGCCGTCATCAACCTACCAAAATACTACTAGACCAGAGTTTCTCCTTAAATTCATTTTGCTGTGACCTCAAAACCGAATTTTGCCTGCACTACTAAAAAGCTTTGAGCTGTTTCTCAGTGTACCCTAGAGCAAATCAGTTGGACAGCCAAGCAAGCAGTCAGATTTCCTTTCCTTACCAACAGCCTGTAATGAAAAGATGCAAAGGAGGAAAATCAGTCATATCATTCCTGTCTAAACAGCTCCTGACAGCTCATTATAATTATTGAATGTCAACAGTGAGTTCAGCCATATGCAAACATATGGACAGAAATGGTTCCTGCACAAGATTCAACTGGTGCAGAGACATAACAAAGCCTCAGTAAGATGGACATAGGTTAAACAATTTGCACAAATATATATGCATGCACAAATGTACAAGACCATGGTCACTACCTTAAAATTACTTTTTAAAAAATAAACTTGAGCAATGACTCTTATGACACCCTACATTCTGTCCCTCCTGAATAAAGGTACAATATAGTATTATCACCAATATCTGAGCACAGTATCAGTTTGTCTATGACAACATATAAATGCTTCAGAATCTTTATCATTGTCAACAATTCTCTGAACAACTGAGAACATTTAGTAAAGAAAAGATGTTTAACACAGAAGTGTCTGATGCAAAATAAAACAGGTTTCTTGTCTTATATATGTATATTCAGATGTGCCATAATGCAAGTCAAATACTATACAATGAGAGTAGTGGCTATTTTAATTATGTACTTACAAATGGATCCATATTTTTCTGATACATGATGCTTTTTCCCCATTTTTTCCCTTTTACTTGGAACACATACACAGTTACATCAATGTTTACAATTTTATTTTTTTTTTTGGTAGAAATTGCAGTTCTTCTCTCATTATTATTCTAAGGTGCTTTGTACATTTTCAGTCTCCTTTACCCCTTGTATTCAAGCAGTCTTTGTATCTATGCATAAAAACAGATGCTCCAAACACTTCCTGAAAACTTCAGCTTCAACTAGATTTCCTCATGCAGAGAGTGAATTGAGTGAGCCACCTAGAAACGAGGATGAGGACAACCATCAAGTTAACTGCAAGGGAGGCTTAAAGATCTTTAAATCTAAAAGGCCTGAAAGGGCTGTGTATCTGCCTGAAACTCTGTGCGTGTTCCAGGCTTTGACCACATACTTGAGAAACTGGGACTGAAAGTCTGGAAAATCTCCCATGTGTACATAAATAGGTATTTCTTTTTTCACTCTGGACCAGTCCTTTTTTGATGAATTATTTATGTATTCTAGAGAAATGATACTGCAAAACAAATTACCTCTCCGCCTTTCAAATTACTTCAGTATCCTGAATGTTCCTCTTTATACTTGTCCTAGTTTGAGGTAAAACAGGACCAATTTTGTTCAGTAACTTTACTTTTTAGCTAGGCCTCTAGCTAGGACTTCGGGAGAGAAGCAAGAGAGAGCGAGCATCTGTCATTCCACCGGATTGGGCCCATCTGGCCCGAACCACGACAATACTGAATATGAGCTGTAAAAAACTCCCCATTTATGG
This sequence comes from Burhinus bistriatus, assembly GCA_013397275.1. Lineage (NCBI taxonomy): Eukaryota > Metazoa > Chordata > Aves > Charadriiformes > Burhinidae > Burhinus > Burhinus bistriatus. Next base: position 26,662 of record VYXH01008057.1, read on the forward strand.
GGACTGTTATTTTTTCATTAATACCTTGACAGTGATGTGGCTTCAGCAAGGAGATGGGAGCCTGCTTTCACCAGCTCCATCTTGGTGGTGCTATGGCGATCAGGGCAGCTTCCTGAGAGCACAGCATCAGAAGGATGATACTGAGGAAAAAGATAGGCACTTAAATTCTTCTCTTACTAGACAAATTTTCCTTATTACGCGTCTTGCACTAATAGATATTGTTAGAAGCCTTAAGAGCAGGGATTCTTTTCTGTTGGTTTCTTTGTGTTTTCTGTAGTCAAAACAGCAAAGAAGCCATGTTTGACACAAGCAGTTATATGGTTTTTAGGGCCTTAGAGAGGATTTTTATGCCTGTAATTTTAACTGGATGGGCATCCTCATACATTGAGCAGGTTAGAGAAACTCTCCTGATTAAAGGCTGCTAAACTCTATTTAAATAGCAGTTCACAGCTTGCTTGGGCTCACCTGTGTGGCATGTACAAGACAGGGCCATGTCATAAATTTTTGTAGCAGTATCTTTTAGGGCATTCATATTTTCTAGCTCTACTCCTATCCTATAATCACAAGGATTTTCTCCCCATAGTTAACTACGAAGAGAAGAAGGTTACCACAGCACTTTTATGTCCCTTTCTTACAGCAGCTCTAGGTAACCGTACTGCTGCAGCGTTGTTGCATCCATCCATGTATGTGGTACCTGAGCAGTTCTTGATAGTCCATGGTAGAATACAGTCCTATTTTATGTCAGTGAAACTTTTTAAGTTTTAAAGGTTCAAGCTATTTTAGCTGCTCTGTTTAGTAAACAAACCCACAAATATATTTAACAATCAGGCAACTGGAGTTATCTGTTGTCATTTCTTTTCATGGAAGAACCTGATCCCATGGGAACCTGTAAAGACACATGGTCAAGAAACAGAGACAAATTATTGGAAATAGCAGATTTGGTTCATTAAGAATTTATTTGTTCCGTGTATGCGGTGTTCGACAGCTTCTTCACCATATGTGTTCCCTCTCTAATTTAATGTCCACTCCTATCAGTGCCTTTCCTTTCCCTACTGAATGATAAATAGACTGATGGGCTGTGATAGTAACAGAGCTGATCCTGCAATTTAAAATAAAAAGAAGACAGTGAATGGTTTTGTTGCTATTTTTAAATGTAGACTTCCAAAAAATATATCTTTAGAAAAAGCTCATTCTTTCTTCCCCCCCCCCCCCCCCCCCTTATAATAATGGAGACTATGATTATATCACATACACACTGTATTTTGGAATTAAACTGGTTTTTTTATTATTATTAATTTTGACTCAATCTGACCAATAGCACCAAATTAAGACATAGAAACAAAGGGTCAGTCTACAGAACAGATATAAGAGAAGCAACCAGAGTATATACTAGTATCTAGCTAATCAGTTTAAGCTTTAAGTGTTATTTTATGGCCAAATAATGTTACATACAGTACAGATACTCTTAAACTTCCATACATTTATGTATTTAAGCTTATCATTGACCCACCTGATTTTGCTGGCACCATTTCTACCACCTGCTGAGATGTGAATATTAACCTCTACATGTCTTGCTTGTCTAAATGAAAAGCTGTCTAGCCAGATTCCCTGTTCTTTAGAAAAAAGGTCAAGGGAAAATTGTGTAGTTGTTCAAAAGACTTCTAATATATTGTAAATTCAACTAAATAACTTCATAGATAAAATGAACAATATTCTTACAATTAAAAATTAGTGGAAAACTAAATAAACGGATATTAAATAAACAGCTTTTTAAAAAAAGGTGTTTTGATTGGAGTTGCATTTCAGCTGTAATTATAGCTTAGCTGTTGCTGCTACTATGAGCCATATGGAGTGAGGTCTTTCTGAATAAGTACACAAACATTTCTCGTACAAATACTGAGGAAAGTGCTTATTGAGAATAGTTTTTCCTCTAAACAAATTAACTGAAATATTCATGAAAGAAGAACAAAGATAAACTAATTGAAACAGACCAAATATTTATAGAAATTTCTCTCTAATTATTTTCTCTATAGTATTTTACTTTGCAAACATTACTGAAGACATAGGATGCTACGAATTTAAATATAGAGAAATTGCTAGGACTAAAACTTCAGTGTAGACAATTGTAAAAATAACTACTGTTTTTATTTTTATAAGACACTGATAATAAAGAATTATGCTTAAGTAAAGCCCTGTGTTGAAAGTTTCATACACAAAGCACACATTTTGAGTCTCTTCATTTTAGATAGGTTAAATATATACATAGGGAATTTCTAGTTCTGTTCCCTTTGAAAGAAGACATTTGAAGTCAAATAGAAAGGGTTGATTTTTTTTTTAAATATATATTCTAAGAGAAAGCAAATGTTTAATTCAGCTTTGGACCACATCTTCAAGTACTTTTTTGTTCAGTTAAAAGCACTATTTCCTATGCAGATCTTGGGCAAATACTTGTTTTCCTCAAGTCACAGGGTCTCTTTCTACCTCCCTATAAATGTTAAATAAAATCTGGTGAAAAAGGTTTCTCATTTGTCCTGGCACTTGATGCTATTAGCCTCTAAAGTTAATTTTGGGAGGCTATAAAATTCTTAAACAGGCCCCAGGATTCTGGCACACAGATTTTTTTGTCTGCAACACTTGCTTTATTTGGATTTATTGTTTTTGAAGATACAATGCACTCCTACTGTCAGCCACATCAAATTTGTCCTTCCCTTTACAGAAACTTAGTCACTGTTTTCAGCTTTCTGCTGAGACTTCTCAGGATTCTTTCCTTCTTTCCCTTCTTTTCTTCTTCTTCAGCTTAACGTTACATGAACAGAGCTATACGCATTACCTGCTCGGGACTGCATGTCTTTACCCTAGATCAGTTTACTTACTGCTAAAATGAAATCTCAACCTTTCTTTTAAGTTAAAATCCTAGTAGGTTTGTGTGGTGGGTTGACCTTGGCTGGCCATCAGGTGCGCACCAGACCACCCTCTCACTCCCCTTTCTTAACAGAACAGGGGGAGAAAATAAGATGGAAAAGCTCACAGGTCCAAGATAAGGGCAGGGAGGTCACTCACCAATTACCAGACTTGATTTGGGGAAGTTAATTTAATTTATTGTCAGTTAATAACAGATTAGAATAGTAAGAAATAAAAACAAAACTGAAAACACATTTGCCCCCCTCCTCACCCCCCTCTTCTTCCCAGGCTCAACTTTACTCCTGACTCTTCTACTCTTCCCTGCCCAAGCGGCACAAAGGCATGGGGAATGGGGGTTGCAGTTAATTCATAGCACTTTGTTTCTGCCGCTTCTTCTTTCTCATGCTTTTCTCCTGCTGCAGCATGGGGTGCCTTCCATGGGTTATAGTCCTTCAAGAACTGTTCCAATGTGGATCCTTCCCATGGGACTTCCCTTCAAGAACTGCTCTAGTGTGGGTCCTCTCAATGGACTACAGACTGCTCCAGTGTGGGTCCCCCATGGGCTTCAGTCCCTGCCAGGGGCATGCTCTAGTATGGGTCCTCCACAGGCTGCAGCTCCCTTCAGGGCATGTCCACCTGCTCCAGCATAATGTCCTCCATGGGCTGCAGCGTGGATATCTGCTCTACCATGGACCTCCATGGGCTGCAGGGGGCCAACCTTCTTCACCATGGTCTCGTCCTAAGAGCTTCAGGGGAATCTCTGCTGCAAAACCTGGAGCACCTCCTCCTGCCTCCTTCTTCACCGACCTTGGTGTCTGCAGGCCTATTTTTCTCACATTTTTCTCAGTCCTCTCTCTTGCAGGTGTTGCACAGCATTTTTTACCCTTTCTTAAATTTTATTTCAGAGGCACTACCTCTGCTGCAGCTTTGATCAGCAGTGGGTTCTTCTTGGAGTTGGCTGAAGCTGGCTCTGTCTGACATGGGGGCAGGTTCTGGTGTCTTCTCACAGAAGCCACCCCTGCAACTTCCCTGCTACCAAAACTGTACCATATAAACCCAATACAGTTTGAAATAACCTTCACCCTTGATAAATTCAGGAGCAGTATTCTGCTTGTGACTTAAGTTATAACCCTACCAAATTCAGCTTAGAAATTGTATAGTTTTACAGATGCTACTGCAGATTTCTGCATCATGTCCATGACATAAGAACACGTTGTAGGTGACACATGGGTGAGTCTGAGTGAGCTGTGAACTGCCACTTACATGGAATGTAGAAGCTGTGCATGAGAAGCCTGACTCACTGCAGGGATCTGTTCAGCCTGGAGGAGAGAAGGCTCAGGGGGACCTCAACAATGCCTCTAAATACCTGACAGGAGGGTGTAAAGAAGACGGAGACAGGCTGTTCTCAAAGGTATCCAGTAACAGGACAAAACACTATGGGCAAAAATTGAATTACAGGAAATTCCATTTAAACATACATTCTCTGAAAAAATAGAAAAGGTAGTCGGAGAATCCAACCCAACCCATACTCTTCCCTTAGAGATGTAAAACTCAGATTCCCCCAAAAAAACTAAAAATGGAACGGTTCAAAGATGCCTACCTAAAAGGTTAGTGCTGGTAAAATGGAACAGTGCCATTTCCCTATAATTCCCCTTTTTCTATCTGTATGTGACTATTGTCTGCTCTGATATATTTAGAAAGAAATCCTTTGGAACAAGGGTGACCTCTTTGCTTTGACTTCATGCAACACTGGGTACTAAGGACACCCATTTCCCAATAGTGTATTTTCTTCAGAGCTTCAGGCTTCAGAGCAACCATTACTATTTAAAACATAATGCTGATTATTTTATCGGATTTTTGAACAGCACAGAGAGTAGGAGTATAAACCCAGAAGTGGGTCAGAACTGAACATGTAGTAGAACAAAAAATGAGGATAGGAAACCAAAAAACATTTGGGATTTTAATTAGTTATTTACTAATGCATTTTATATTTATATATTTAATTTTGTGTATATTTTAAATATATTAAATGTATATTATGTATATATAATAAATTTAATTATAAATACTAATTGTCACTTTGAAAGAAGAAATATTAATATTTGAATCAAGAAAAATTAGTAACAATGTAAATGAAAGACATTCTTTACCCATGAGGAGCAAACTACCCGCCTGTGGAAGTTCTCATGTTATTTTCAGGTTGTTCTGTGCACAAGTTGGAAGAAACAGTAAAAATACATGTTTCATATCTATTAAGTATTCATAGAGACAGAAGATAATTCAAGTGGGAAGGACGTTGGGAAGGCTTTAGTCCAGCTTTCTGCTCAAAGCCGGGCCAGGTCTAAGGGAAGACAAGGATGCCCAAGGTTGTGCCTAGCTGGGTCTTGAAAACCACTGAGGACCAAAACAGTACAACCTGCCTGGGCAATCTGTCCCATTATTTGACTGTCCACACAGGAAAAAAGGTTATTCTGTCTGAAATTCCCTGGTTTAATGCATGTGTATATCTTCTTGTACTCCAGCCTATCACTGCTGTGAAGAGCCTGACTCTGTGTCCTTGCCAACCTCTCCATGCCTTGGGGGCTGCTGTTAGGTGCCCCACAGTGACCACTTCTCCAGGCTGAAAAAACCCTGGTACCTCAGTCTCTCCTCAAAGGATAGGTGCTCTAGCCCTGTACCATTTTAGTGGCTCTCCTCTGGATTCACTCCAGTGCAACAATGTCTTAAACAGCCAACATCTGTAATAAAAAGGTTATTAAGCTCTTCATATCAGTCAAAATAAAATATGCTATGCAGTAGAAAGCATTCTAAAATATGAAAGTAAAGATAAAGCTTAATTTTACAACAGAAGAAACAATTTACAATCCAAGATATCCTGAGTTATTCTTGTATAATTAAGATAAAAAGTTGTGCCACATATTGTAGATCAAATGTTTTAGATACCAGAATTAGTATTCTAAATGACGTTAGTATATACTGCTCATATTAATGGAATATCATTTGGGACAGTGCAACACAGCAGGAGAAGGATGACTCTTGACACAAATGTTTTTTGATGGGCAAGCTTAAAAACACTGATTTTTTCTCAGGCTTCTGAAGTTGAAACTAAAATATTTTCCTGCTGACATTGGATGAAACAATGGTTAAAAAACCCCTGGTCCTAGGAAAGCAGTACACAGGAAAATGATCACTGTGCTTCAGAACAGTTCTTCATTCTTAGCTCTGCATGTTCCTTTTCTGTTTCTAGCCTCTCTTTCTAAGGAGTTAGGTATTTTTAGAGCAGTAATCCTTGTGCTGTAAAGGTCCAGTTAAAATACCTGAAATATGATCACATATCTCTACCGAACAGCTATGAAAAGTCCTGGTAGTCTGAAAGTTTAGTATCAAACTTTCAGGCTAAATTTAGTTATATCTATCTGCTATGAAGGAAGTCTAAACAAAAAACTTACCGTGTGTACTGACTTTATGGAGTATTTGGTGTCAATGCAAGTTCACAGCACCAGTTTCTACATTTCTTGATACTCTCCACTCATTTGTCTCCCTTAGTAGTTCATGCATTGGTGTCGTGGTTTGGGCTGGGTTGGCCACTGAGGCGAACAACAGGTACCCTCTACCACCTCTTTTTCCGAGGAGAGGAGGGATAGAGAGAAAGAGACTTATGAGTTTAGAAGGAACTAAAGTACTTTAATGAAATAATAATAATAAAATAATAAAAAGAAAGTAAGGAAGTATGTACAAAACCATATCAAGATCCCAAGATGACAATCACGTCACCAGCAGGCACTGGGGAAGTCCCAGGCTGGACTCAGTGACGGACGGGAACTGGATTCTGGATCCAGATTCAGGATTGAGATCAAAGGCAGAAGAACAGACAGAGTCCTCCTCAGACACTGGCCCTTGAAGAAAGAGGGCTGACCCTTTGATCCCTCAGCTTTTATACTGAGCATGAGGCAGATGGGATGGAATACCCTGTTGGTCAGTTTTGGGTCACCTGTCCTGTCCGCTCCTCCCCACAGGTGTGACCCCTCTACACTTTTCTGCTTCCGACCCTCCAATGGGGCAAATAACAAAGTTGGCTGGCCTTGGGTGTTATAGCAATAAAGGTAAACAAGAGCCTCTCTGCATACCATTCCTTGGCATCAACTATAAGCATGGGTCTTATCACTCTGGGAGCGAACACTTTCTGCACAATATGCTGCCAATTTCAGCAGTTAGAAGAGGCCTAGCTAAAAAGTAAAATTATTGAACAAAATTGGTCCTGTTTTACCTCAAACCAGGACAATTGGTTCAGAAAACTGTTTTAGTTGGAAACAAAAAATCTGTTATTTATTTATTTATTTATCATTAGAATTCTCAACACAGTTAAAGGTAGATAAAATCAACTGAAGAAGTGATTGGTGTTAAAGTGGAACAATGACAAGAAACTTGTTGATAAATAGCAGCCACAGAAGGTAAGCCTTAGCTAAATTTGGATGAACAGAATCTAAGCTCCATTTGGGAAAGGGAATTTAAGAAAAAAAAAAATCAAAAAATAATTTAAAGTAGTGAGTAATGAACTGTGAAAAATATAGGGTAACATTTATTGAAATTAACTGTTTGCAGTGCCAGTTGATAAGATTTGTGTTCCAGCTTTTCTTTCCTTTTCTTTGTGGGCTGAGAAGAAAGAATTTTAATATAACATTTTAGAACATATCATAAAATCTTGAAAATATATTTCTATAAGATTAAAGTAACCAGCTTCATTATTAGTGTCACATTTTTATTTAATTTCCTTTTTTATTAATTCCAGAATTCCTGAGATTATTACTTCTAGTTCCCTCCAAAAAGCAGGGAAATACTGTGTTTCATTGTTGCTGTTCTAGTATTTTAAATCTAAAATTAGAAGTGACTTGTCAAAAGCTACTTGCCACTGGCTTTTAAGTCCTGTATTATTATTTCTACTTCTTCAGGCACAGAACAGTTTATATCGTACAATGTATTTATTAAACTTTGTTATTAATTTTGCCACAAATGAAAAAAAAGTTGAAACAAATCTTCAAAATTTATTTTGTAGAATAGTTTAGATCTGGGATTTATATCTCAAACGTGTGTCTTAATAAATTCAGTGGTTCTTTTCAAAAGGGAAAACTTGAAGATTAGAATGTTCAAGTATTTACAATAAGCCTTATGACAAGCTCCAGACAAGGAGGTCTGAAGTAAGGCTTAGGTGGAATAGAAATACTTAGGTGGAATAGAAATAATTATGTCTAACATTGTTACCTAAATCCTTGATTCAGCTCCTGCCCGTTCCCACAAGTTTTATTAATGTAACACTTTTCAAGCACTCCTAGGGTTACTCAGAAGTGATGTTCTGAGTCTTGATGGAGCTGTCTATTGTCATCGACATCTTGGCATAAACCTAAGTGGGCTCTGCAGCTTTTTCTTACCGTCCAAGAAACTCATTGTTGTAACAATTGTCAAAGCATTCCTGATATTTACCTAATCAACTGGGCTCTAGCAAAATACAGTGGGGTCGGTTTCTTTTGTACAGAGCTGGGGTTAGTCTCCCTTTTTATTACTGCCTAATGGATGAAATATTTGCCAGGCAAACCATTTTATGACCAAAGTGATTCAAATCTTCTAAGATCTAATTTCCAATAAATGCTTTGGTAACTAAATCAGAGTTAAGCAAGAGAATCGGTGTAAAGAAGGGGGGTGCCTGCTCTTCTGAAGTTGCTTCACTGTGCAGTGAAAAGTTCTTTACTGTTCAGTAAAGAGTTTAAGGTTTTAGAGTAATAAAAGCTTTGTAAGGGGAACACAATACCAGTGACTACTAAACTATCTGGGAAACACAATCTTTGGTTTTCAAGTATACCCACACCAGACTGAGGGGTGATGGTGGGATGAAATTGTCTGTTTCCTGCTTTCTAATTCTGTATTTTACCCTCCAAAATAAGAAATTAATGTTAAATCAAAGACTGAGATTTCTCAACCCTGGAAGTTAAAGTAATATCCTTGATTGTTCCCTGTCTGAACTGGTGGACCTGCAACAATTTGCTAGAGAGCATAAAAACTCCCAAAGAGGAGCAACAAATAACTTTTCCTCTGCCTTGCAGCCAGAATAGCCTCTCAGTTAAGGTGCTCTCCTGAAAGACGGGAGAATTCAGTTTCTGTTCCCTGATATTTTCATTGGGAGTTCAACTTGGGTCTCTAATTTGCTGGGTGGAGAGGAGAAATGCAAAAGATTGACCCACAAAAGTGAGTAGGTAGTGTTTTTTTCCACAGTATTTTAATATTTTTATTGCTAAGGTTGCACGCAGATGCCTAAGCCCTGCCCTGAGGTGTACCGAAGTGGAGAGATGATGAGAAATTTCTGGGTGTGACATAAGAAAAGACTGAACATGGCAAATAACAGAACAAAAAGCTGGCAGAAGTTACAGATAGTACTGTGAGACTTTGCTGGATCACAGATAGTTCAGGTGGAGGCACACAAGAGATGGCTGGTCTTCAAGAGGAGCATTGGGGCCTTTTGGGGAAAGGAATCTCACCAGGCCAGCAATGCCTTGGTAACTCATGGTGTGGGCTAGGCTGGCCACTAAAATGAATGACAGATGCTCTCTTTTACCTCTCTCCCCTTCAGAGAAGGGAGAGCATCTCCCTTCAGAGGAGAGGAGAGCGAATGAGTCAGAGAGACTTACGAGTTGAAAATAAACTAAACTACTTTAATTAAATGTTAATAATAAAATAATACTAAGAGAAAAATAATAATATTAATAAGAAAATAATAAAANCTCAGCTTTAATACTGAGCATGAGGCAGATGGATGGAATACCCTGTTGGTCAATTTTGGGTCACCTGTCCTGTCTGCTCCTCCCCACAGGTGCGACCCCTTTACACTCTTCCGCCTCTGACCTTCCAGCATGGCACACAACAAAGTTGGTTGACCTTGATTATAGAAATAAGTATAAGCAGGAGCCTCTCTGTGTACCATTCTTGGTATCAACTATAAACATCATACCTTATCTGTTAGAAGTGGACGCTGTCTGAAAACCATCCCATTAATTTCAGAGAGTTAAAAGAGGCTTAATTGAAAAATAAAATTACTGAAAAAAAACCCTGGTTCTGTTTTACCTTAAACCAGGACAGTAACATCGTCAATGATGTAAATTTGGGATATCCTGGGAAACAGTAATGGTTTCCCCAAGATGGACGGGAGAAAAATAGAGGTATTTGTTTATTTGGGAGGGGATAAAGGCAAAGAAAGGCCATCACAGTGGATCAGGGGCAAATAAGCATGGGAAAATTGAGAAGAGGTCGAGTTTGCATGTAAACTAGTTGTACTAGCACTGTGTTTGTGTCCATGTGTCTATTGGGAACACATGCTTAGCTGTGCTACTCGCTGGACCTAAGGACAGAGAAAAGCAGTAGTATTGCTTCTAGTGAAGCAGGAGGGAAGAATAAACTGAGTCTTTCAGTCTACTAGGTTCAGTTGTCCTTAACAATCTCCTGTGAGATTTGTACATTCCTTAGGTGAATGAGCAATACCAAGTTCTTGTGCTATGTTTTTCAAGTAAACATTTAGCAGTCTTCAGTCCTCAGTGTCTTAAGTCGACATCAAAAACATTCTGAACTGAAGCTTCCTTCATTCTAAGCTTTTTTAAAAAAACTCATTTTGCAGAGCCTAAATTTCTTTATAAATTGTATAATCAACCCAGAACCCTAATTTAGAGGTCTTTAGGGAATCGAGGTTTAGAACTATGTCTTTATATCCTTTACAAGTTTTGGGTTTGACTATAATCTCACACACCTTCTGCATATTGTGTCCCCAGTGAGAGAAGTATTCCTATGCGCTTTGTAGGCTTATGGTTTTCGTAAACAGAACAATAAATAGCTAACAGGTATTCTACTTTGTTAAATATTAATCAATACTTTTTAATGTTTTTGTTAGTGGGGCTTTTTAATGCTTCTTATTCTGTTTTACTCAGTTCTGCTCACAGTTACAACATTTTTTTTCTGAATGTTTTTGTATTTCTTTTCCTCTTATCTTAGATTTTTTGGTCAGCTTTTTTTACTGTTTATGAAAGTAAATAGTAAATACTTAAGGACATAAAACACCTGTTTTGTACTAGGTAATTCAATTTTAGTGCCTGACAACCTCAGCAGTATGGCTTAGAAATGTTATATTGGCACATTCTTCACTTGGCTTGGACACAGTAGATGAAAGACAGAGAATAACTGCAAATTACAGCTTCCTAATCTTCGGGTATTTCACTCCAGTGCAAAATAAGAACCCTAGGTGCAAGTTCTAACTCGTTCTTTTTCTGCATTTTTCACTGCATTTTTCTATTCCTCCTTCCCTGACGCTTTCCATCAAGATGTCTTATGCGTAACGTATCTCTAAAATTCACTCTACTGTCCTGTATTCCTTGAACATATGGGGACATTTTATGCAGGAGGTGAGGGAGTGGTTTCTGCCCAGATTTTTTTTTTTTTCCTGTTTTGTATTTCAGTACATGTTACCCATCGGAAGAAAGACTATATGAGTAAATTACAGAAAGTCTTATGCAAGTCTAAACAGAGAAATAACAGATTGTAATTTTTTTTAGAAAAGGCACTTTTTTTTCCCTAAACTAAGATAGCGTGGAAGGAGAAATCATAACAAAACAAACAAAAAAAAAATTAAAAGACAGTTTTTGGTTTGAAACCAGATGACTAAATAAATAAAATAGGGGGAAATAATAAATACTACTATACAGAAGTTCTGTTTTGTGCTCTTTTAAATTCTTAGTCATAAAAAATTATTGTGCAATATTAAAAACTTTCACAGGTACAAGGAAAATAAGTGTTATGAAGTGAAATTAATGTGCTGATAATATGCCACAGGGTACTACTTAACCAAATGGCTCTATATAATCTTTTAAAGAAAAAAAAATCAGGGTTTGTATCAAGCAAGATAGAAGGCTGCAGTTACATGAATTTAGACACAACGAAAAAGATTTTTTTCTGCTGATACCACAAAAATGTTGACCACTGCGGTCAAAGAAACATCATCCCACAACATGCCATTGAATAGTTGCAAATATGAAGGTGTTTTCATAGAAGTCCATAGTAGAAAGAGAACACTAGACTAACAGATGTTTGTTTACAGAGTGAAAATATTCCAGAAATATCTGAGTGATATGTCTACATAGTTGGTAAGGTATATCTATGTCACATAGTTAAAACATTTTGTAATTTCCAGGAATTTTCATAAGGCTAATCTTTACTATAATACATCTGTGTGTCTGTAAATGCAATAAAGAGGATTGGGGATATCCACACCACTCTCACAAAAGCAATCTATGAAAGTCTTTCCCTTCATTCCTTTTCCCTGCCTTGAATATTCCTTAATTACTTCAATTTTTTAAATAGTTGTATCTTTTTGTTAGGTGTCTGCATAATGGATGAGTTTCCTTTGTTGTTTTAGAAACAATAACCTCCTCCTCCTGCTTCTGCATGGTTTTAGAAGGGTTTGTTAGTAGCCCTAGGCTCCTATGAATTGAACCCAGATGTCTTTTCTCTTTGGAGTTGTTGAACATTTTGAACTAAATGTGTCCCTTGTGCAATAATTGAGTGGAAGAAAATGTTTTACTTCAATGTTGATACCTTTCAAGGCCCTTTATATGTTTGTTGCAAAGGCAGCTTTATTTAGGTACAAAAATGTTTTTCCGTATTAAAAATAAAAACAAAAACAAGACAAAACCAGAACCCTCCAAGGCATAAAAATATCAAGATAAGAACTTAAAATATTCTGTGGTTTGGGGCATTTCAATCTCAGAAGACCAAAACCGACGTAACTTAAAAGAGGCTCGTCAATGCTGCCACACATGCTGTCAAGCAACCAAAGCCTGGAAACAGCCACCTGGCTATACTCAGCTGTCCTGGATACAGAGGATTGGAGTGCAAAACTGAATAACAGTGTTACCTACTTAAGAGGCAAATCTATTTGTTGCTTTTGGGTTTTGACAGGATGATGCTCTACTTAACGGCTTTTTTGTATCTCCCCCCCTCCCCCTGCATCCTTCAGACTGGCATTTTTGCTGTCCCAGCCTTGTTTTTGACCACCAGTATAGGTCTCACCTTGTGGAAAGAACTCTGAATGGAGCTGGCTTAGGTTTTTGCATCCTGTCCCTAACAACAGTGGTAGACTTCCCATGTTCATTTATCTGTCCCTGAAAAGATCTGAGTGGTTGGAAATTAATTCACAATCTCAGAAGGACCTTAAGTGCCAAAGCATTGATGCACTCACTCATTACTCATTCCATTTTAAAGTTTTCCTAACTTTTGCTGTCAGCAGTTCTTACTAATGCAGTGAAAGATAAAAAGTCCCTTACTTTAATTTGAAAATTCTTAATAATTCTAATATGAATGATTAGGCCCATTTCTATGATGCAGCCTAACAGATAAAAACTTTTACCTCTGCATAACCTAACATCTTGGTATTTTCCTTACCTCCCTTTTGTTCATTATGTTGTTTTAAAGAGGAAGTTATACTGCTGTATTTCAGTAAATTCACCTCTTCAGGAAAAACAAACAACAAAAGCAACAAAAAAACCAAAGCAAAAAGCGATAGAGTCAGAACTGTCAAAGGACCTGTTTTTGCAGATGATTTTCTGGTAAAAAGCGGTGGCCATAATCACACAGATAATGCATTTATTTTTGCTCTGATTTCGGCTAACAGAATCTGACAACCTTTTGCATAGTCTCTTGTTCTTAATTGTGCTACAGCTATGACTCTACTTTTATTATATTAGACATGATACTGATATATTTTAAGTGGCCTAGTAATTACAGTAATGCCCTTAGGCTACTGCTAATTTCAACTTCAGCTTTCATCTAACTTCACTCGAGCATATGTGTGTGTGCATGTGAAAAGGAAAACGAATGGAATCTTTGACAGTTTGTCTATTTAAAACTATTTCAAAATAATTATTCGTAAAACAATCCTTAGGGTAACATAATATATGCAAGATGCCAATAATCCAACATTATTTCATCAATACTATTTCACAATAGATAAGTCAAAACAGCCATCCTAGCTACTCAATGTGCTCATATGCTTGCTTTTATTCAGGGCAAATATAATAAATTATCAGCAGGGTAGAAAAAACAGAATAACAATTTTCTGGGTAGCAAACTGGACTCTGGTAACATACAATCTACTACTGCTGCTTGATAGCACATATGCTATAAGAAAATGAAAAAAAAAAGAATCTGTATTCTCAGTCTAAGAAATCTTAAGGGATTTTTTTAAAGAACAAAAAATATAAAAGGAAGACAATTCCAAGTCAAGCACCCAAAACAAGTTACTTTCGTAATGATAAATATATGATGTCAAAATTAACTTTTTCTTTTACTTTCCTTCATATACTAAAGTGCGCAATACTGGTTTGTTAAGGCAATTACAAGTTTCCAAAGACTTTTTCATCTTTAGAACTTTATAAATATAAAAACTTGAAAAACAGTCACAGTGTAGTAATTTTTTATACTTAGCTGGTATTTGCAAAATGCAGTGACTAATCATCACAATGTGTATTTGTGCCAGTGGTGTTTGCTTTATTTTCTGAATAATAACTTGAAAGCTTTTTATGCTGGTTGTCCTTTTCACTGTCATATGAAATTATTCACAACAAAGCAAGAGAAGTGTGATGCAATAAGGGGAATGTACATAGATTCTTTGTTTTCCCTGTCTTTTTAAACACATGGTGTGGTTTTAATTTGTAAGTCTGCCCTCCAACATTATTTTTTTTAAATGATATCGGGAATGGGCTTTCAAAACTGTTTGTGGTTTCCTATATATACCATCTAGGTATGGGTCTGTTTTCTGGCTTACAAAAAAAGTATAGACTCCCTCTGACATTGTTGGATCACTCCTGTCTCCCTATGTGAGAAAGGTGTTACATCTTTATAAATATGTAACTAGATATGTAATGAGCATCTAATAGAAAACATATTTTTTTAAAAGCTCTGAACTTGACGTATCCTAGAGCATCTTAGAATCTTCTGTAGCAGCCTTACAAGCATCAGTGACGAGAGGGTTACTATGAAGAAACCTAGGAAGAAAAAAAAAAAGGCAGAAAGGAGAAGGAAGCAATGCTACTAATCTCTGGTCACGTCTGGAAAAATGTAGGCTTGTCGCTCTGAGGTGTAGACTCCACTTTGATAATTTAGGGCCTTATTCTGTACCAGGAGGGGCATGCCCATTTACTTTAACAGAGAGACTAGTAAGTCAGTACTATTATTTCCTTCAGGTAGTAATTTAATTGAAGGAGAAGTTGGGAACTGAGAAACACAGATTATACTTACTGGCTTTCTGCTTACATAATCAGTTGACAATATTATTATTGAGGTACAAATATAAAAAATTTAGTACAGGCAGATCTCTTTAAAATCTTATCTGTTGTGTCACTGAAATAAAGAGACATTTTTACAAAGCTAATGCCAAGTCAAACAGTATGGGTCTGTTATGATTCATGGAGAAGCAAAGGTAAACAGGCTATCATGTACTTATTTAGAACCTTAAAGAAAAAAAAGAATCTTTCCCTCGCTGTCAAAGGTTGAATTAGGCTATAGCTTCAAGACTTCGTATGCCTTACATACAATTTTTCTTCTTTCTGTCACAGAAATGCTGCAGGTAGTGAGAACTCCTATTCAACCCACCCCTGGTCTTCTGCATTGAGCTGTGCTCCAGAATGTCAATAACATATGTGTGTGCATGCACACACATCCAGAACTTCTTAAAGGTCATTCTAGGGAAAAATGTATTCTTAAACACATGAAAATGTGGGTGAAAATTCAGAAGAAGACAAACTGTATAATTTTATGATACTGCTTTTCAGATGTCTTTTGAGGATCTCTATATTACATGTATTTATCATTTTGCACCTTCATAACAGCTCAAAGCATTTTTTTCTTAAGTTGTACTATTTTGGTTAGCAAAAAATCTCCCTAATTCAGAGACAGAGGATATTAATGATCTACATTATTTTCCACTTAAAAAGAAAAAAAGTGCATAAACAACTAGATATATCTCCGAGGGAAAAAAAAATCTTTATAATTCCTTATATAAGTAAGTTAGTTGTTTTGATATTCCCACTTTGTGTCGCCTGTACCTGATTGCAGATCTGCATTTAAAGCTAGGCCAGGATGATCCTAAAAGATGTTTAATACTTCCATCCCATTCAAGAAAACAACAACAATGTTTCTCACAATTTCGTAAGTATAGTTTTGGTTTTGCTATGAATTACAGAGATAGGCTAAATATTTAACATTCTTGAGTGGTTCTTTTTTGTTATGGATGGGCTGATACGACCAACTCAAAGACAGAAATAAATAAAACTGATATTTGGAAGTATCTGCTCCTTTCCTTATGTAAGTAAATCCTTCTGCTAGTTGGAGATTTTGCTTCAGTTTTTCTTTTGGCAAAAATCCTAATTTTAAAGTTTTCAAAAAGTTTGCAAATTCTTGTGAATCAAATGAAAAGGATAAAGTATTTCTTGTGGGACACTGAAGTGATACATCTAAGTAATAAGCAATAATGTGTGCATCAATATAATTTTTAATCCTATTTACGTAGGATCTATATAACATCTGTAAGATTACTTTTTTATAACACCTGTAAGATGATCTTTTAGTCCATCTTCCTGTGTTTTGTTTATTATGATCTTTTATTTTCTGACATTAACAAATGTGATCTTGTTCCATCTTCATCCATTCAAAAGGATGTTGAATGCATCTTTTGGCATTCTTCATCTGGGCAGTTGGACTAGATGAAGGCAGTTGGACTAGATGATCTCTGTAGGTCCCTTCTAACTGAACTGTTCTGTTCTGTTCTGTTCTGTTCTGTTCGGTTCTAGTCTAGTCTAGTCTAGTCTAGTCTAGTCTACTCTACTCTACTCTACTCTACTCTATTCTATTTTTCCAGGCTTATCCCTTTGATCAAATTATTCCTGTATCAGCATCTTTCTATTGTACCCACAATAAATACTCTCCCAGATGCCTGTCATAGTCTATTTTGGCCTTAATTGTTATGTCTTAGACGTTAACAAGGTGTGAAAACCCCACTTCTCATCTGTCTTCATCACAACCCACATAGGTAGCATTTCAAAGACTACCTTAGGGCTTTCTGTCATGACGTACCTCATGCATAGAATAAAATCCTAAACAGTAACATCAACAGCTCATTGGTCTTTCTAAAACATTATTTAACCAGTCTACTTGGGATATAGAAATGGCAACAACTGTAAAACTAGAGTTTTGTTAGCTACTGGTTTTTAAAGAGCACATCTGCCCTGCCAAAAATTTATTCCCCTTTTCTTTACTAGATTCTGATTTCCTGACTGCCTCTATTGCACAAATGTTCCTTCTCTACCTGTCTCTCTTTTTGTTTGTGATATCTAGCTGCTTCTAAAGCAAGTCCCGTTTGATGTTTAAGGATGTGGGGATCACTCTGAGAAAGGCAATACAGACAAGACTGCACTAACCTTGTCTCCTTCTCCACAGTCTTTCAACAGGATTTGTCGCTCAGAGACCCCATCTGCTATCATAGCATCTAGAGCAAGCAATGTATTATTCTGCTTTTACTCCATAAAAAACATTACTCTAGCAGGTTAAAATTCAGCCCTATGATTACAACATACATGGCGTCAGGAGAACATTCTCTCAGAGAGCGGTGGAAGCCCCAGTCTGGGTAAAATTGTTGCGCAAAGTGGAAACAGCTGATCTGTTTCATGTTCACTGTCATGTGGACAGAGTAATATGGACATAGAACAATCTGCATCCCTTGGCCTAGGTGCCAGGGACAGGTTTGGTGGTGTATTTCACAACGATGTTGTAGCCTGTCTTCCCTTTTTGCTGTCTAGTGGATCTACATGTCTAAAAAGCCACAAGGGCCTGAAGCTGGGGTCCTTAGTATCTGCGGTGGAAGAACAGCAGGGACAGGAACAGATCAGTGCAGGGGCTTCCTGTAGAAACAGGGAAAGGGAGCGAAGCTTGTGAGTGTCCTAGAAACAAGATAAATAGCTCAGACTGATTTTCACCTGTGAATTCACAGTATAAACTCCCCATAACTAGGATTTCTAAGATAATGCTTTACTACCTCCCCTCGATCCCATCTCAAAATCAAATTTAATAACAGAATCTCAGCTTGTTAAAAATTGGATTGTCACAAACTTGATTCCTCACTAGAATCAAGTATTGGATTTTTTGGTTTTGTTGGTTTGTTGTTTTTTTAAAATCATATTGGAATGTATGTGTACAATTCCTATCTGTTTTCAGCAGAATTTAGAGCACTCTGTCCTCTGATATTTTATAAAATCTTTCACAGAGTCACTTGAAACCTAACAACTTTTTTTTTTCACAGACTGTTTGGATGAACTACATAGAGAAAAAGGTGACTGTGATAATAAACAAAGAAGAGGCATAAATCACAAGAGCTGAAGGAACTAATTTGGTTTTACCATTAAAAAAAATTAATTCTTGCCTTTCTCAGAGTATTACAAATATATAACCTTTGACTAAAATATATTCTTTTTTTGTACTTTACATAGAGGAAGTTCATGTGTAGCTTGAGGTGGTGGAAATAGATGAGTTACAGGGAAAAGATGTTGTGGGCGGTATCCCATGCATACATGTGGTTAAACTTACACAGAAGCTGGGTCTATGACGTTTCCCTGAAAGGAACAAGGCAAGGTGAATTATTCAGACAGAAACCCAGCTGACCGAGTCAGAACTTTCAATGTTTGCTTTTGACAAAAACCTGTTAGATATTCTTGTCCTGGCATGAAACATACCACAGCGTAGGTACCACTGCACTGCCACCTAGACATCAGAAAAGAGCGTCCATTGGGATAGCAAAATGACTTGGTTTTGTCAATTTGTGTTGAAGAACAGAACTTTTTGTTACCTGTTCAAACTAACCTAAGTTATTTACAATAAAACTTTGTTACAAAGTATATGACTTGCCTTTTTTTAAAGTTCAGGTACCAGTAGCAGTGTGCTACTTAGAGCTGCACTTACAGGCACGCAGGAAAATTCAGCTTTTAAAACTAAAAAAATTCAACCAGCATAAACCCTGTATGAAACCCTCTTTTCCAAAAAGTCTTCCAACATGACCCCAAGTGCATAAAGGTCTAGTAAAAGGAGATAGACACTGAGCAGTGCTTATGCAGTAAATACAATTCTTTGGGGACACATCAATGTTCTTAAATGTGTAGAGCTCATGCATGATGCATATGCACAGGGATGTCTGGTCATGTGGCAGGTGTAGGCTTAGAGGTGCATAGTCCTTGTGCAAATGCACAGGATGCTATCTAGGCCACTGGGAAAGAAGTTTGGATGCTGCTGTTGTATGCATTTAATAATTTTCACCCTAGTTAGTCCACAATATGTCTCAAAACTATTTTTCAAGACATATGATTTTTTTTTTAATTATTATTATTTTTTGTTTTGCTATCCCCCATAATATATTTTTTTTTTAACCTTGATCCACCTGGATATGTCTAGTCCAAGCTTCCTGGCATCTGAATCTAATTAAAAATCATCCTTACTGCCTAAATGTTAATGCTACTGCACAGATTTACCAAGGTAATACTTCAATTCCTCAGTTATTCATCACGTTTATTGATATCAGGACAAAAATGTTGAAAAGCACAACTATCTTCCACTTTTATTCATTGCCTCAGCTGAGATGAGACTACATTAATAGAGGGAACATTTGTGCTAGTATTAATATTAAAAGACATCAACCTTATGCTAATTTTTATATTTAATGTTAGGAATCAGTAACAGTAATGTCATTTCCAGATGTGTCTACATTTTCCTGTGGCAGAGAACCTTTTCTCTTCTGGAATGATTTTATTAAGAAAGTCCATAAATCATTGACAGGAAATTTGGCCTCTAGAGTAATAATTCATCAGAAACAAACTGAAGGGTGAATTGAGACACTTCTGAGATTCACTATATAGTATTTAATTTATTTAAAAACACAGTTTTGTCTCCTTGAGGCTCTGTGAATTAGGGCATTATGAGCACACAAGGCATTATTTTACCTATGTTAAACAATTATAAGGTAGGAATATACAGAATTTCTCCTTGTTTTAAGGTGTTTTGAAGTTAGGTATATGTAAGACTTGAAACATGATTTTCAGATCCCAAAGGAGTTTTATTTCAATGGGAATTTTGACTGTGCCATGAGTGGAGAACTTGGCTAACAATTATATAGTATTCTTTGACTTAGAAACCACTAGTTTAAATAAAAAGTTTTGCATCTCATGAAACCATATTTTTTGGTTTTATGGGTCTTTTTTGTCTGGGTGTTGTGTTTTTTTTTTTTTTTTTTTTTTTTCCTCCAGAAGTCTCAACGAAACAGTTTATTGTGAAGTTTCAAACTTCTGTATGAGTTTAAATGAATAGTAGATACAGTGGCTGGATCCATTCCAACTGGAAGATCATTAGCAAGGCGGCAAATGCTACTGTGAACAAGAAACCACTTTAACAAGTCAGAGTTATGAATTTCAGCATTTCAAACCTTCAAAGCCTTCTCTGTATTTTTTTTTTTCATGCTACAGCTACATTTCTTGATCTGGAGTCAAAAGCAAGTGTGATATAATTTCCCTGGCCTCAAGCATAAAAACTTACTAACAGCATTGTGTCCCTATCATGGAACACATTACGTGCGTGCGGCTGTGTGTGGATGTAAGTTGACCCAAAAAAAAGAGATCAAACAAGAAAAGTGTTACTGCAGATGTATTTTTCCTATGGTTAAAAAAGTATCTGTCAAAATGTGATCTTCTTGAGCTTTTAATTAAATATTAATACGAAGGGGAAGACAAGTATCCCATGTAGTTGCTTTCTTCAAACACTAAATACACAGCATGAATGTGTATGCACAAATTGTATTATTTTCAACAAATAGGGCTCCATAATATGCCTATTTTTTTAAGTGTTCCTCTTAAATGTGAGCAAATAGGAACAGATGTAGAGGCAATTCTTCTACATCTCATTAGTTTGCATAGTGCCTCGAAGGTTACAGACAATCTTAATTTCAGATGTCCGGTACTCTTCTCTTCCTCAATACACACATTTCAATTAAAATCCCTTCTTTTCCAAGAGCAGCTTTCACAAAAAAATGGATTCAACATGTTTTCCTGTGGGTGCCTGAATCAGAGCTGTAAAACTGCTAAAATGTGTCTACATACACTGGTGTTGCCATATGGAAGTCTGCTTCAGTGCCTTTCCAGTTCAGAGATGGTCTGCTAAGTACACATGAACTGCTGAAACTCTCAGCTTATGGTATGAAAACATTTAATCTGGAAGTTCCAATTTAGCTTTAGCATAGAATCTTTAAAGCATAAGTAGACTTAATATTTATACATATTTAAAAACAAAAACAAAAACCAACCAAACGCAGCAGAAAGACAACAAAAATAAATTTTCAATACTGTGTAACTTTCTTTGGTTAAATAAATTGACAAAATAAAAGCATTATTGCCATTATTCAGAATAATTAGGTACAAACACTACCTCAAGCCAAATGCAAAGATGGAGAAAATACGCACAGATTGATTCCCATGTTACATAAATTCAGAATCAACTTCAACAAGCTTCCAGCTGAGCCTTACTGGCTGCGGAAGAGTCTCAACACTGCAAATCATTACCTATGCAAGATATCTCACTGAAATCAGCAAGACTCATCATGTGAGTGCATGCTCTTATTTGCATCAAATATTTGTAGAAAGCAGTTCCTCGGTCAGATGTTACATGTAATAAAAACATTTTGACCCCATCTAGAAAATCTGTTCATAGGGTGGGTATTCTGCAGACCTGTTATGTTCTGCGTATTGTTTGACAAGCAGCTAAGGGACCTAGCAATATTTACCTCACACTTGAAGCCTTTCAAACTTCCAGTGAACTTCTAGTTAAAAAAAAAAAA
>VYXH01008057.1:48538-99081 GCA_013397275.1 Burhinus bistriatus
AAAAAAAAAAAAAGACAAAAAGGGGTAGCAGGGGAGAAGGCGATATCCAGTAGCACAGCATCCAGGAGACCTAGATTTCAGTTCTCGCTTTCTCTCACCCCCTATACTGAAAAAGCTGTCGAGGCAGCTGTTCAGCGTTGCCTGCCATTTGGTTGCCATTCAGCAATGACCTCTGCACAAACCTGTGGTGGTACTGATGAGAACAAAACTGCAAATCCCCTCAGCCCAGCACAGTGATAAAGATGGAAGGAGTCTCCCTGGCTGTCTGAGATGCTAGAAATCCTATCTCAAAGTCCAAATATTGTGCTTATGTCAATATTGCTAACACCTACTATTTTATCGTGAGTCTTGATATGTGCGTTTCCTTTAAAATCGCTATCTTGGAATGACATGATTACTTTTCAGCTTCAATGTTCAGTTACAAAGCTCTCCTTTCTGATTGTACAGAAAAGGTAAAAGCATGTTCAAACCTGTGTTAATGTAAGAAGTCTAATGTTTCAACTTTTTTTACTGAATTTGCGTGAAAACAATTACAGAAACAAACAACCCTCCTCACTTGTTATTCTAAGTTGCCCTTTGTCCTTAAAATATGTACCTAAAAACAATTTATAATCTGATAATGAATTTGACAAAAGCGTTACTCTTCCATTGTTATTTTATGTGAAGTGCTAAAAGAAAAATTTATGTCTCCTTGTCATTCCTTCATTCTCTGCATTTCTTCATTTGAAGAGTAAAAGCTCCTTTTAAAGGTAGAAGTAGCTCCAAGTGTTTTTATAGCTTGTGTCATTTTATGTTGCTGTATGTAAGGGAGAGTCTCTTTATCAGTATTTCTCAGGAAATGGGCTCATTGTCCATCAGAAACATTACTCTCAAATTAGGTTCCAATAATTCAGTGTGAGTTCACAGGCATTTCAAAATATTTAAACAAGTTTTCATATCACGCTAGTTGCCAAGGGACATGACTTTTAAGGAGATATTTCCTGTTATTGAGGGGTGCTTTAACAGTCCAAAAATATATTATACCTCTCCTGATATGCAGTACTGTGGTAGTACTTATGCAAAATTTATGAACATGACCTGTTTTATTTGATTATATAGAACTACTCAGAAGAAAAGCTTTCTTTTCATGGCAATTGCATTAGCTGTAAGTGATTTGAAGAACAGTAGAATTTTGGCTGAAAAAATCCCTCAATTTTTAATAAAAGCGATTTATAATGAAAAGCCCTTACAATAAATCAAATAATTTCCTTTTTGGTAGGAGAAATAAGGAGACCTTTTTGTTTGGGCTTCCTTCAATAACAGGTGCATTTCATTGTGCTGTAAAGTTGAGAGAGACAGTCAGAAAATAAAAAATCTAACTAAAGCAACCGCTTTTTGAGAGAAATAATGAGATTAGTTATGCTTAAAATATTTGGAAATAAATGCCATAAATAGAGTGTTGATCATTGATATTTATTAATGGTTAAGGACTGCTGAGAAGATATACAAGACTGAATAAAAGGATAGTGCACTCACAGTTCTAACAACATAATGTACACAAACGAAAGTAGGAGTTAGAATAAAATGAAAAGGAAAGCCCTTGTGATGTTATCAAACTTTTTACCTATCTTTAAATAATATTTCTATTCTAAAAGGAACTATATGAGCACAGATAATATTACTGTGTAGAATCATTCTCACAAGTGTTACGTTAATGTATACACTGCTTTACTGATATAACTCAGTGAAATTTCTAGAGGAAGTATTGAAAGAGAATAGTATATTAATGCTGGTTATTTGTTTATACTCCAAATAAGTTTATAATTGCTAATAAGGATCACAAAGGTACCATGCAAAGTGCAAACAGACAGGAAGACATAGAGGTAGAGATTTTCTAGTCCCTGGATTTATCAAGGAGCTGTATGCTTCTGTTAAAGTAGCATAAACAGATTTTCCCTTAGTCTTTTTCTATAAAACCTAACTCAAAAAATAATGAAAAAAATAATGTATAGTATAATCTATGAGGAGTCATCTTATTATAGAGTTACTGCACTATAAATATTCTCTTTTCAAAGTTGAAAGTATAATAGTACAGTATATGAAACATGCTTACTTTAACTTCCAAATTGTATTATTTTTCTGGTCTTGACAAGATGTAGTGCGATTGCTTTCAACTACAGGATAACAGTTAACTCAATTCTTTTTCCCTCCAAGTTTTTTCTAAGGATCTAATGATTTAATAAATGTAAGTAAAATTATTTACTGCACTGTTCAGAATTCCTGAGCTGATATCTAAACCCAAAGGTTTCAGCTTCCAAAATTCTCCCTAAAATGTCCTTTTTTTTAAATGGACAGACATAAGCAGACATAAGCAGACATAAGCAGACATAAGCATCCTTGAAAAAAAAAACAAAAAAACCCAAAACAACGAAGCTGAACACAGTTTACATGCTTATAATATAAATATATTTTATGTTAAAATAATTGTTCATATATGAATTGAACTTCAGACAAATGCATGTCCTTGTATTCCAAAGACGTAAGCGACACATATTGTTATATTCATCCATCCCATTTGCTAAATCTCTGCAATTCCTGCTGAAACACACCTGTTGCATCCTGGGGTCTTTCTTCCCCTAATCACTCAGACATGCAGAAGCAGTCCATGGCTTCCTGCCAGCCCAGATGGAGCATCTTTTTTCCAATAGAAATTAGAGCTCAAGAGGAACTGCTGCGTGCTTAAGTCTCACTCTAGTTGAAAGTCATTGAGCCATAGTGAATCTTGAAGCTTAGCTGAAGAGTGCTTCAGGCTACTCTGATCTAGGGAAAAAGTGCATGTTTAAGGTGTTTATTTTGCAAGGTACCTGCAGACAAGGGTAGTTCTAGACATTCATCCTTAGAAATATGCAAGATAAGTATTTTGAACTGAGGCCTTAACCGTAAATCCTTCTGTTTACAGCAGTGCCAGGTGAAGAAGTTACTGTTCCCTGCTTGGCTGTCAACACCTGTGAATAAAGCATCAAGCAACAAACCCGCAGAAATGCACCCAGAGCCTTGTGTGCCTGAAAGACAATATCAAGGACTCAGCTATAGCCCCTGCTCATATTTCTGCTGTCAGAGAAGAAGTAATAGACATTTCTCTTACGCAGCAACTAAGAGAAAAATGTTGGGTGAAATCCTGATGATAATAATCTTAGGGAGATCTCTTCCATAGATTTGAATGGGACCAGACTTTCACCCGCCTTATGCTAAAGTTAAAAGAAGAGACTATGTTTAGAGTTAGTGAGACCTAGTCTATATTTACTTCTGTATGTTTACTTAGAAATTTTTAAGGAGTGACGTATTAATTATGACAGAAAAATAAAACTGAGAAATTAACATTAATGAAACAAAGATGATATTTTTTCATACAGTATATCTTTAAAATGAGAAATATTATTGCAAAGATATTTAAATAGTGAGGAAAAATATTTTAAAATGATGGTATAAAGATAATAAGCCTCTCTCCTTGGTAATCAAACTTAAACCACACAAAGACAGCATGGGAATTTCTTGCAAACTGCTCAATATATGCCCCTGTCTCAAGTATATCTTAGTGTATAGAAACAAATCAGTGTTCTTATACTGATGAAAGTAGGAGGTGTATCTGTTGACCTGAAGACTACACTTCTTTTGGTAGTTTCTCAAACCTCTTCTACTCTTTTTGTTTTCTTATTTTCCTTTTCATTTAAGAAACACATTTGAAGATTTTATGAAAATTAAGTTCTTATGTACACAAATGTTTGATTTTATTTCTCTTGTAAATATTTCAAATGAGATAGTGAAATGACTTCATGGACATTTCTCTGTGCACATGAATAGGTACAGAGTTAAAAGAAATATTCTGAAGTTTAGATAAAGTAACTTTTCTGACAATTAAGAAAACCATGTAGGTAGTTTACATATTTGAAAGCCCTAAGAGGCAGCCAGTACATTATCAATTTATGAAATTACAGAGGAAGGTCAAGAAATCTTTAGCTTAAGAAATCAACTTGGACTAGCTGGGTTAAATTAGAACATAAAGGTATTAATGATGGTACTTTTACACAAAAATCTACTGCTTAGGGTACTGCACAGGAAATGTTGAAAATTACTCACAGGAGTTGCTTGGGCCAACAAACAGGGCAGAGCCTGATTCATCTTGAGTCCTCCTAAAGCCAGCTGGAGGGCCCCAATCCTTCTCTTTAGTTCTGTAACAACTGTTCAGTGAAAAAAACCTAACTGATGGAACAGGCTCTCCAGTGTTTTGTTCCTGGCTGAGTGATTTCACCACTAAGCCATGATTAGGCTTTCAATATCCTCACAACAATCTAATAAAGGAGCATCCTGTTGACTTATATTGCTAGCATGAGATGGAGTGGAGTGGAGATAAAGCAACTTGCTTAATACCACAGAAGACATCTGTGGCAAAACCAAGTGTGTGAATCTAGCTCTCCTAACTCCTGTTATATTAACACCACGAGCCTTCCTCTTCTTAGGGTATCTGAAAACTCATAAAAGAGCACTCAGTACATTGGAGACTAAGCTGGTTACATACTTTAAAATCTAATTATGGCCTTTAAAAATAAAAATGCCATAGTGCCAATTTTTCTAGCTGATGGGAAGACCCTAGAGCAGGTCATCATGTAAAATTTGTACTAATGAGGGTTCGTGTGCTGAATTTCAAACCTGGTTTATTTCAAAAATCAAACGATAATTTATCCAATTAACATTCATAATTCTGGACATTATAAGAATATCAAATTTGATCCCTCTAGGAATTCAAAGATGATGTTCTCTGGGCAATGGTTATTAATACGATGTTATTCTGTTGGGGCAGAAAAACAGGAAGAAGAAAAAATGTCAACACCTCTGCTTGTACTTTTAAAACAAGAGAAACATTAAAACAAGCAACATATTGCAAAATTGGTGAGAAAAGAATTAGCATTGTGAAGAGAAGTCAAGTCTGAGTATCAAAGGTGTTTTCAGCTCCAAAGAAAAGCCTTTATTTAAGCAAAAAGATGTTAAGGTTGACACTGTCCCTCTAAGCAAGAAGTGTCCTCAATCTAAAACATCTACTCTCACCCATCAAAACACAGTATTTCAAAAAAATCTTTGTAGAGGAATTGTTTGTCATTTTTTTTTCAGACTGTCAGCCTGATGAAAGGATTTTGTTGTTTTTCAAACAATACTCAGACAGCATTGCCCAAGTTGTTCAAGACGCAAGTAGTGTTCGAAGCTTAAAACACCATGAAAAACATCTATTAAAAATAATTCTATCCCAATACATTCATCTTCTTCTGGCTATAGGCTTTCAGAAGTGGGAGAAAAATCAGCCAAATATATGATCTTAAAGTAAAGTTCAGTTCCTAAAGTAAGTTCTTTATTACTACCTTTTTCAGTTCCCTTCTGAAGCCCAAATTAAGCCTATACAGAGTGTCAGGTCTTCAACTTCTTTCCTAATGTTGCGTCAGTGAATATCGCCACGGACAACAATAATTACTTTCATATATGTGGTTTTGCCCTTCAATAATTTTAGAGGTTTTGTTTATATGTCAATCACAGGAGAATAAGAAAAAAAGGAGGGAAAAGAAGTAGAGAGTAACATGATTCCTTGTATCTTTCCAAGTAAAAACAGAAGAGTTACATTGCAGTGGTTTTCCCTGTTGACTACAGCTTTGCAGAATGATCTATAGGTCAAACTCAAAATCTAGAACTCTGTTCTGAAAAGTAAATTAAACTTCATTATTCTAGAAGGGATCTGTTAAGGAATAGCTAAGCCTGACATTTTGTAATATAATTTAAACCCAGAAACAAAAAAAACAGACCCAGTTTAAGAATCTAAGTTCTATTTTTTGCTTTGTATGTACTTGACTAAATCCAAATATTTTTAGAATACGTTAAATATTAGTCCATTTAATAATGTCATGGAACCTCTGCATACCATTTATCCTCTCTTGGGACTCATCTCTGCTTTAATTAAAAAAAATTATTTTTGTATGTGAATGAAGATGCCAGATCCCTTATTAGCACCATTTTCAACCTGAATAACAACGGAAAACTTTGTCAAGTGGTTGCATGATGAAAGTAGGTCATTACTTCCTTAAAGTACAATTTCTAACAGCTCTTACAGAGGGAAGGAGTGCAAGATGGAAAGCGAGAGGGAGAGAGAGACTTTGGTTTTGGCAATGCTTCAGTAGGGAGTTTAACTTTATTTTTGTCCCCAGTGTAATACTCTGCTATTTTATATGATTATACTGAGGAACAGAGCACAGTACTGAAAGGAAAGTGAGTAATGCACCTCTTACCTTAACTTTTTTAAACGCAAGGCACTGGTAAGTGGCAGATCCCTTTGCAACAACACAACTTCTTGATCTCAGTCATAGTCATGCTGGAAGATGCTGTTAAGTACCTTATTACACAGCAGATATTAGAGAAACCAGGGAGATGAAATTTAGGTATATCATGGCCTAAATCACAGAATCTCAGAATCACAGAATGATTGAGGTTGAAAGGGACCTTGGGAGGTCATCTGGGCCAACCCTCCTGCTCAAGCAGGGCAACCTAGAGCCATTTGCCCAGGACCATGTCTAAATGGATTTTTAATATCTTTAAGGATGGAGACTCCACAACCTCTCTGGGCAACCTGGGCCAGTACTCAGTCACCCTCACAGTAAAAAAGTATTTCCTGATGCTCTGACAGAACGTCCTGTGTTTCAGTTTGTGCCCATTTCCTCTGGTCCTGTCACAGCACCACTGACTAAAGCCTGGTTCCTTTTTGTTTACACTCTCCCTTCAGGTATTTATACACAGTGATGAGATTCCCCCCAAGCCTTCTCTTCTCCAGGCTAAATGGTCCCAGATCTCTCAGACTTTTCTTGTATGACAGGTGCTCTGGTCCCTTAATTGTCTTGGTGTCCCTTTGTTGGACTCTCTGCAGTATGTCCATGTCTCTTTTGTAATGAGGAGCCCAGAAGTGGAGTCAGGACTTGAGGTGTGGCCTCACCTGTGCTGAGTAGAGGGGAAGGAGCACCTCCCCTGATCTACTGGCAAGACCGTGTCTAATGCAGCCCAGAATACCATTAGCCTAGTTTGCAACACGGGCATATTGCTGGTGTGCGTCAGAACCCCCAGGTTCTTTTCTGCCAAGATGCTTTCCAGCTGGACAGCCCCCACCATATGTTAGTGCATGGGGTGGTTTCTTCCCAGATGCAGGTCATTACGTTTCTCTGTTGAACCTCATGAGGTTCCTGTCAGTCCGTTTCTCCAGCTGGTGAAAGCCTCTAGATGGCAGCATGATCCTCTTCCATATCAGTCATTCCTCCCAATTTGGTGTCATCTGCAAACTTGCTGAGAGTACTCTCCCCCATCATCCAGTTCGTTAATGAAGATGGCAAACAGGACTGGACCCAGTATTGACCCTTGGGGTACACTGTTAGTTAATGGCCTCCCACTAGACTTTGAGCTGCTGATCATCACTCTCTGCTCCAGTTTTCAACCCATCTCACTGTCTGCTCATCCGTCCCATACATTAACAACTTGTCTGAGGTTTGCCTCCTCGAAGCTCAAGAGAAGTCCATCCCAATGGACTGGTCCCAGTTAAGATCTTATGGGTTACAGTGTCAAAGGCATTACTGAATTCCAGGTAGACAATACCCAGCACTATTCCCTCATCTACCAAGCCAGTCATTTCATCATAGAAGTTTATCAAGTTGGTCAAGCATGACTTCCCCCTGGTGAAGCCATGCTGACTAGGTCTGATGATTATCTTGTCATTCATGGGCCTGGAAATAGTTTCCAGGATTAGCTGCTCTATTGTCTTCCCAGAGATCAAGGTGAGACTGACCAGTCTTTAGTTCCCTGGGTCCTTCTACTTGCACTTCTTGAAGGTAGTAGTGACATTTATTTTCCTCCAGTCTTTGGGCACCTCTCCCAGTCTCCATGATTGATCAAAGATTGTTGAAAGTGGCCTTGCAATGGCATCTTCCAGCTCCCTCAACACTCATGGGTGCACCCCATCAGGGCCCATGAACTTATGTATGTCCAGGTTGCTTAAGTATTCCTTGGCCTGATCCTCTTCCACCAAGAGTAGATCTTCCTTGCTCCAGCCGTTCTCTGGTCTCTGGGACCTTGGATTCCTGAAGATCCTTTTTGCTAGTAAAGACTGAGGCAAAGGAGGCCTTTGTCATGTCCTTTATAACCAGGTCCAGCTGTCATTGGGTGATGGGCCTACCTTTTTCCTATTCTTCCTTTTGTCGTCTATGTACTTATTGAAGTCTTTGACATCCCTGGCCATTTTGGGTTCAACTTTCCTAACTTTATCCCTAGATTCTTATACAATGTTTCTGTATTCCTCCCAGGTTACCTTCTCATGCTTCCATCCTTTTTGTGTTTGAATTTTGTCAGGCGTTATTTGTTCATCCATGCAGCCCTCCTGGCATTTTTGTATGACTTCATATTCATCGGGATGCACCCTTCTTGAGCTTGGAGGATGTGATCCTTGAATATTAACTAGCTTTCTTGGTCCCCACTTCCCTCCAGGGCATCATCCTGTGGGACGTTTCTGAGCAGATCTTTAACGAGGCCAAAGTCCATTCTCCTGACGTCCAGCCTTGTGAGCTTGCTTTTCACCCTTCTTCTTGCCTTCAGGATCCTGAACTCCACCATTTCATGGGCACTGCAGCCAAGGCTGCCTTTGACCTTCACATCTCCAACAAGCCCCTCCTTGTTGGTGAGTATGAGGTCCACCAGAACACCTCCTTGGCTCCTCTATCCTTTGGAGGAAGAATTTATGACCAATGCACTCCAGGAATCTCCTGGATTGCTTATACTCTGCTGTGTTGTCCATCCAGCAGATATCTAGGTGGCTGAAGTCCCCCATGAGGACCGTGCCAATGTGAGGCTGCTCCTATCTGTTTGCAGAGGGCTTCATCCTCTCGTTCTTCCTGGTCAGGTGAACTATAGCAGACACCCACTATAATGTCGTTCTCTCTTTAATCCTAAAACATAAACACTCCCTCCTCCACCACCTGGCAGAGCTCCATATATTCCAGCTGTTTTCTTACCTAAAGGGGGCAACTCCCCCTCCTTGTATTCCAATTCTGTCCTTCCTAAAGACCCTTTATGCCTCCAGTGCAACACTCTAGTCATGGGAGCCATCCCTTCAGTTCTCTATGATCCCAAGAATATAATAGCCCTGCGACTGTGAAGAGTCAGAAGTCAACCAAATTATTTTTCCTTATTTCAATGAGATCAAAACATGATTAAGGTTTGTAGATGCCACTATGATGGAGATAAAAGTGTTAAATTATAAAATAAAATGTGCTCCTGCAAATTAGCAGTTAGAATCTGGTGCTGTAGCTACAATGACGCTTTGGATAACAGCAATGTAAATCCTGAAAATAAGAAATTGTATTCAACCTAAGGATGGATGTAAAACCTTCTTCTTCCTCCTACCTCTGCATTTCTGTATTTATTTCATAGTATCATTAGCTTACATTATTACCTGCTGCCACTGCATGCTGCCAAAACTGGCAGACAGCCAGTATCTTTTATTAGTCCCACTGATACACTTGGGAACAAACGAAGCAGGCATGTTTTTTCAAATGTTCTTCAGGTCTGAAAAAGAAGCAGTAAACTTGATACTATATAAATGCTGGGAACAGTTGCCATGATATTCAGTTCATTATGTTAACTGATCAGTTTGACAGAAAAGGGTAGGTAGCATTTGGAGTCGACTGACAGGTTAGCAAGGAGAGAAGTAAAAGATAAAACCAGTGGGTAAAAGATGTAATTTCATGACGCTGTTTTTTAAGGAAAGGCAGTTCATGAGTTCCCCATCTTGTCCCTATTTGTGCCCCTCCACAGATGTAGCTGAGTGAAATTAAAGGGGTCAAAAGCGTGTCGTATTCCCAGTGCAGGTAATTTCAGTGAGCCAGTTTACAGCTGCTGCTCAAGCTGTTGTGCAGGTGAGCTGTGATCAAAGGGAGAAAATGGCGTGGCTACTCCAAGCTGGCTTTGAAAGAAAAGCTATTGTCTTATAAAACTACACACTGGGGGGAAGAGAAAGAGAAAAAGAGAAAGAAAGAGAAAGAGAAAGAGAAAGAAAGAAAGAGAAAGAGAAAGAGAAAGAGAAAGAGAAAGAGAAAGAGAAAGAGAAAGAGAAAGAGAAAGAGAAAGAGAAAGAGAAAGAGAAAGAGAAAAGAAACGTAATTGATTCCTGTGGAATAATGAGGGTTAGCAGAAAGTGAGGGGGAAAAATTTGCTATGGACAATAAAACAATGCTACTTAGAAGTCCACTAACTGAGGAATTCAGATTTGCAAGTGGTTTTTATTTTCCCTGTCCCAGAAGCTGTCCTAATATTTTTCTTTCGAAACAATTGCGGCTACAAGAGCGCAACTGTCAAACAATGGCAGTCTTTTTTTTTTTAAACATAATATATCTGCAAAAGGAAAAAAAAAATCTCATTTGAATACCTATGTTTTCTCATAAAAATAATTATGTCTCAAAACCCTAGCAATATAGCATACTAGTTCTCTGTGTTTATTGCTGTACAATATACAGGTTTTGGAGAGAAGGCAGAGTTCGGGTTGTTGAGCCTGGAGAAGAGAAGGTTCCCGGCAGACCTTGTAGCACCCTTCCAGTATCTGAAAGGGGCCTACCAGAAAGCTGGAGAGGGACTTCTTACAAGGGCATGTAGTGATAGGATGAGGGGGAATGGGTTCAAACTGGAAGAAGGTAGATTTAGATTAGATCTCAGGAAGAAATTTTTCTCTCTGAGGGTAGTGAGGCACTGGAACAGGTTGCTCAGGGAAGCTGTGGAGGCCCCGTCCCTGGAAGTGTTCAAGGCCAAGTTAGATGAGGCTTTGAGCAATCTGGTCTAGTAGGAGGTGTCCTTGCCCATGGCAAGGGGGTTGGAACTAGATGATCGTTAAGGTCCCTTCCAACCTAAACGATTCTATGATTCTATGAAATTTAATAGAACAATCTTCATATACTCTACCATTCATTTGCATTGACTGATTACTTCCTTTTAGTTCCACAGAAGTTATAATGAAAACATCTATAATGCACTGTTAGAATTCATTTATCTTTCTTAAATTTCCTTAATTTCCCCAAATTGCAACAAATAGACCTCTCATCATTGAGCACGATTTGATGTTTAAGTTAAATCTTTGGTTTGGTGTGGTTATGGGTATGATTGATGGAACTGTGCGTTAACATGCTGACTTTCAGGTAATTTATAAAACATGCTCTACAAGGTGGTCGCTGTATTTACAGTCAGTCACTTAATGAAATGTGTTTCTAACGTGAATCTCAAGCTGTATCTGCGCTGCATCTTTCTTTAGTAATTTTATTGTACTTTAAAATATTAAGTAAAATTATTTTTGATTCTCTGAATTTTGGATAAGAGAAGAACCATCTACCTCCATATATTCCCTTCATTTGCTTTTTAAATGCAAATTTAAAAGGAAATAAATTAGGTTAGTCATTATTCATACTGTTAGCCTGGACCACTTGCCGCCATTACAATTATACAAATGGTTGATTTTGTTTCATTACGATACCTGTATTCTTTGATGGATTGACCTTTTTCAGTCTGAAAACTAAACAGCCTGCATGTAATGAAAAGACCATATGCAGTGAATAAATATTTATTCACAGAGAATGTAATGTTTAAATTAGAATGAAAAGGTCTCCTCAAACTAAACATTATTCAATTATAAAAGGGCAAAATAAATATCCAAATTAGTCACAGACTTAGCAGGCTTTCCGTGTCAAACTGGAAGATTTCAACTTAAAACTGAGCAATAGTCAAGGGTGGCTAAAATGTTTTGTTTCTTGTTTGTTCCTGCATGACTAGAATCTCCTTGTGCTTTCCTCAGTTTACATGAGAGTTAGTAAGTTTATATCATTAATACTACAGCAATTGTTTGTTTCCCACACAAATAACATCCTGTTGAAGGAATTTCCCAAGCAGAGGACTGCTGCCTGGAAATGAAGATCCTTTTCTGTCTCAGTCTAGCATAGTTAGTTTGAAAGTAAGGGTATATGATAGAGAGCAGTTGTGCTACCATGTATTAAGACATCTACTGTAAAGCTGTAATTGACAGTGAAGAGATTTTGAGTCAGCTTCAATTATAAAAGAAGTATATTAACCTAAAATACCCACATTGAGCAGCAGACTAAGCATGAACAATAAGATGTCAAGAGACAGTAGCTTAATCTTTCTTAGCTGTACCTCCATAGGTTCTGTCTTGCTGGGAAAGAAAGTAGTGTTTGTCAAAGTAAGCTGTTTGAGCATGACTTTGGTTAGGTAATTTTTATAATCAAACCAAAACAATAGGCTAATATTTTTGACATCAGGACCATCTATCTTTGCAGTTTTCTGTGTCAGGTTTGCCCAGAGTGGAAGTCCATAAGGTACTCTACCTTCCACAACTTCTGATCTAACCTGGCATAGAAGTGTAAAGCTGAATGATGAATTTTTCAAATTCTTACAAACTAATATGTGAAAAAATGGGGAAGTAAGATATCTGGAAGATATTAGTAAGGATATGCTTCCTGACTGTGCATGATTTCTTCATTTTACTTTACCAGCTGAACAGTCATTTTATCAGACTAAACCATACATTCCTTCATCACAGAGATCAGCTGTTGGTACTCTATGACATTGTTCCCAGACAATGGAGAAATCTAGCTTATTCAAAGATAACACTTCAATTTGAGAGATGTGTGAAATATTTTCTTTCCCTCTGAACAAAATCATATGGCAAGCATTTTTTCACAAACCAATTCGCAATAAAAAAGCATTCTGCTCTGCTTATTTCAGCTGGAGTCCCATCAGTTTACTGCATAGTCCACACAGAATTTCAAGCCTACCAGATAAACCCTAACTCTACTTTGTTTTTTGTTTTTGTTTTTGTTTTTTGTTTGTTTGTTTGGTTGGTTGGTTGGTTGGTTTTTGTTTTGTTTTGGCTTGATTTGGTTTTTTTATTGCTGCTTTAGCATTGTTATCTGCCTACCAGCTCTAAAGCAATTGAGAAAATTAGCCTTGTCTTCCTAGGGTAATTTCTAAAACAACAGATTTCCTCTAGAACAAGCAAACTACGGCCACAAAAGGAAAGAAAAGGAGGAAATGAAGACACACAAACCCTCTTTCATCTCTGGTTGTTTCTCATAGATTTAAAACACACAGCACTCTTTTATCACAGAAATGGAGCACTCCTTACAGTGCTACTACCTACTCCTTCCTTTCCTCCCCCAAAAGGCAAGATGTTATGCATATTTTGTACAAACTCCAAAATCCTCTTTAGATTGTATTATTTTCTCTAGGACTTTTTATGCAGAAGTGCTCTGTACAGCTGTTTCTAAGAGATGTATCTTCCACCAGACAACAACCTTTGTCCTTCCTAGTCTCCAAATCTGACTGCATTGAAAGGCTGACCAGAGATTAAAAAATGTTGATTACTTCTCCATGAGCTAAAGCTGGACTTTGCTACATTTCCCTGTGAAAAAAATACACTGTCATGCATGGCATTACAGGTTTGTTAATTGCTTACAAAATACTTTTGTTTTATACATACACAGCAGTTTTTATGTATCACGCATTCTTGTCGTGTTTGGAGATACTCTAGCTTTCAGTGGTCTTTTGATGTAGGTATAATATATAGAGATGTCAGGCACACACTTGCTGAAGGTCTAGCTTGGTTCAGTTCAGTTGCAGGCCTTCAGTCTCATCTTTTCCATCCCAATACAGAATTCCTGCCATACACATCAACAGCAATTTCTAGTTTCACTGATCTGTTAGACACTTAGTACCTCTGAAAAGGTGAAGTTATGATGCATTTGCAAAGACCCAGCAGAAAGAGGCAGGAGATTTAGAAGCACAGAAAGTTGTTGTGGTGTTTTTGTGACTTTCATTTTCCTTTTCAGAGTGGACCATTGTTTACTTAGATGAATGACAAGCCACAGC
This sequence comes from Burhinus bistriatus, assembly GCA_013397275.1. Lineage (NCBI taxonomy): Eukaryota > Metazoa > Chordata > Aves > Charadriiformes > Burhinidae > Burhinus > Burhinus bistriatus. Next base: position 62,513 of record VYXH01008057.1, read on the forward strand.
TATTGGCTTGCTAACCTTGAAGTAATAAATAATACATTTCCTAGCATTAATTACAGTTGTGTAAAACTATTGATTATTAATTGTTATTCCTCCATCTTACATACAAATGCCATGCAAAAATTTCAGCAATATGTTGTACCTTCTATAAACATAGATTTGCCTTTGCACATACCGTAATCTCTTGGGACTACAGAGATTTGCATTTGGCAATTCTTTTTTCTTTTTACTATGTAGCTGGACATTATGCAAACTTCATTTAACAGAACAAACTTGAAAACAAGTATTTTCCTTTTCTGTTAGTAAACAAAGTAATATCCAGACTTTGCATAGACAGAGAACACAGAAACTGAAAAGATACTGAAAAAAGAGGCAGCATACAACGATTTTTGGTTAAAATAACTGTATAGAGAAATAGCCCTGGGCTCAGGGAAGAGTGAAATATACATAATGATACACATATATGAGCCTTTCCTTTAAAATCAGTAGAAGTTTCAACGAGCTAATTTTATATCTAAGAATAGTCTTAATGCACGTCGTTTAAACATAATTCTTTTTTGGAAACTTCCAATTTTTTCAAATTTTGTTCCAGGTATTTATGTGTATATATTTTATTAACTACAACTACATTTTTAAGCTTTGCTTTCACATCTGAGGTTCATTTTCAGTGGATCTATTTTGTATTTTAACTTCTGTTTTTAAGGTTGGATGGGGTTGTTTTGTTGTTGTTGTTGCTTTGGGGGATTTTTTTAGACTTTCTTGATTTTCCTGAGTTTTAGGATGGCTTTTTTGTATCAGATCAACTGTTGGGTGATTGCTTATTTAATTAAGTATCAATTCTATTTAGTATCCAGGCAACACTGCGCAAGTTGGCACAATGCTAGTCAATATATTTGACAATCTTAACTAAGGCTGAAGAATACTTACGCATGCAATCTAAAATCAAGCTGACCATAAAATAGCAGTCAACATAAGTAAAGATTGTAAAATAGAATCCCTGATACTGATTTAAATGGAAGAGTACTTGTTTTGGTGTACTACTAATTCCTTTCCAGAGTTTTATTTTGATTGGTGGACAACAAGACATCAAGTCAGTTATAGCTTATCTTTATTGCTCTAATTGCTTTTACATTGTCTCAGGAGAGTTTGTGCACTGGTGTAAACATGTAAGACACATCGAAAAAATGAAGTGAATGAGCACTTAAAAAAACCATCTCATTAAATCACTGTAGTGGAAAAGAAAGATAAAGGAGAAGGAAGAAGTATGTTTTTACAATTTATCTCCCTTCTTATCAAAATCATGTCAAAATTCCTAAAGACTTGAACAATCCAACGTTTAAGATGATAGTTAAAAGAAGCTACTAACGTTTGCTCATAAATAGCGTAACTCTTTCAGCTTTAGAAGTTTGGGGAATAAGATTTTGCTTGTGGAGAGTTCTGGCTGCATTACTGGGCAAATGTTAATCTGCCATAACTTCACTACTTCTAAAGAGAAGTGAATGTCTTATATAACAGAAGATGCTGAGGTCTTGAAATGAACTATTATTATTGTTATTTAGGTCACTAAAACCAGAAGAATCTCTTAACTGAAACAGCTGGGGTCAGAGGTCCCTACTAAAGGCATTATTTTACACTTTTGATTTAACACTCATTAAATTACATGTGTCACAGAACTGGAAAAAGGAATGCAGAGAACAGTGTCCTCATTACTAATCAGAATCAGGTTCCTTGCTTTTTTTTTTTTTCCTTCTGAATACACTAGTTTAACATTACAAAGTACATAGTTTGTAGTTTTGAATCCCCGTCTTTCAGGGAGTGAAAGATGTGCGTTCAGGCAAGCAGGCCTAGACCTGAGTCCTTCTGTGAGAGCTTTGCAGTCACAAGATTCACACTTCCCAACTCATTAGATGCTGTGTCCCCCACATTTAAACTTTAAATCATCTTTAAGGCTGGTTATTCTGAGAAAATTCTGCATAAACTTCCTAGTCCTGGAAGCAGGGACTTCTTTACAGCCAAGAGATAGATGCAGTAGTGACAGGTGAAGGGGGAGAAAGATCTATCCCCTGTCTCCAGGTGTGAAGATACTCCCTCTAAAGAGATCTGATATGGCAACTATTAACACCAGACCCCAAAGTTCATCACCCTTTCTCCTTGTCAAACTGCTTCTGACAGAAGGACAGAATTAAAATAATTCTGGCTGTTTGACTGAGTGAGACACTTCTAAGTAATATAGTACTGGTTGAAGGCTGCACAACGCACCAAAAGCTGGTCCATTTATTTCTAGTTCCTGTCCAACCAACTACTAGAAAGTTATGCGCAGAAAGCAAGCTCCTTCATAACAATAATTATTACAGAGAAAAAATTTTTTGACATGTTTCCCATGGTGTTCCACACTTGCATGGACATTTTTGGTCAATTTATGTTATCAGCAACATTTAAAATAGAAAACAACATTTAACAAAATTTACCGTTACAATCTTAAAAGCATAATTTAGAGAGTTAAAACTGTAACTTTTATTAGGTAAAAAATAAGTTTACTTTCTTTTATGCTTACCTTATTGTGGCTAAAATTTGGCTTCTCTAGATCTTTGACACTGGGTGTATCTTTTGCATTAAAGCAGTATTTTTTGTTAAAGCAAATCTTATACATAAGATTCTCAATCTCTAAATACAGAACTGAACTAAATATGAAAACTCCTGTCCCTTGACATTGTCTCTATATCATGATAAATGGGGGAGCATGTCTTACTCATTTCCAGGCATTCTGCTCTCTCAAGTGTCTGTTAGAAGTTGGGGATTAATAATGTCCTTAAAGACGGTGTAAAGCAGCAGCCACAACTGATCCAGGCCCTATGTTGTAAGTGGAGACAGCAGCAGAAGCAGCTCCGTGCAGGTCTGTGGCTTACATGTTGTTAAAGTTATGCATAACATTTTAGGAACCCTTGTCTTGTATGATTCATGTTTTGCTCAGAGTCATAATACTTAAAAACTATTATATTATTCAAAAAAAAAAGCAAAAGTAATATTAAAGTACAATGTCCTTTTTATTCTTTTGTTCCAATATTTACTGTCTATCATTTAAAGGGTGTATCATTTGTAGCCTGAATCAACTTAACTTCTTTTTTTTAGTTGCTGATTCTTGAGAGGATCTGAGAACAAGATTATCTATCCTTTGAAACCCTCATTTCAAGATTACTTTTCCATTCTGGAAGGCTTGCAGGAGTCAATCAAGTCCCTGAGTTCAAGAGTTATGAATGAAACTTGTTAGCCTATGATGTGCAGGTGGTCACATCAGATTAAGATTCTGTGACCTTTAAATATACAAGTCCCATCCAATAAGTGCAAGGGTTACAGTTGTGCTCTGCTGCAGAAAAGAGGAAGAAAAAACGTTTATGAAAGGATTGTTCTCTTACTTTCTTTAGGTACAATAAAACCTACCTACATCTGGGTGGTTCTTTTCAGCTCCTTTAACATTCAGTGGAGAGAAATGAAAACTCTTTATTCCACTGATTATACAGGGAGGTTGGGTAATTGTCTCAGAGACAAACTCTGTTTGGTCACGCAAATTTCTCCTTTTGCATCTAGTGACTTCCTTGTTCAGCCAGTATTTACACAACTATAATACACAAAAATGATCATTGAAATACCATGCAAGTTAGATATACAAAGGTTGAATATCTGATTTAAGCCCAGGTGTCATTTAAACTTACCAGCATGGGTCCTATGGCCATCATAGGTCAGCTAGGCACTGTGCTTCTTACTGAGGAGACTCAGAGGGACTCTCTCATACTGACTACAGACTTAACTAAAGAGAAAATTTTAAATTAGGAGCCTGTCACATCTATCACTTATCATGTATGTCGCACAAAAACATTTGAAAGCTTCTTCTCTTTTCGTCTAAGAGAATAATTCTGTTTAACTGAATCACAGAGTCACAGAATACGAGGTTGGAAGGGACTTCAAGGATCATCTGGTCCAACCTTCTTGGCAAAAGCACAGTCTAGACAAGATGGCCCAGTGCCCCATCCCGCTGAATCTTAAAAGTGTCCAATGTTGGGGACTCCACCACTTCCCTGGCAAGATTATTCCAATGGCTGATTGTTTTTATTGTGAAAAATTTTGCTCTTGTGTTCAACTGGAATTTACCCAGGAGTAACTTGTACCCATTATCCCTCCCCTTTTCCATGCAACTCCTTTTAAAAAGGGAGTCTCCACCTTCTTTGTAGCCACCCTTCAAATACCAGAACATGGTATTCCCTTTTCTCAAGGCTGAACATACCCAGTTCTCTCAACCTTTCCTCATATGGCAGGCTTCCTAGATCTTTGATCATCTTTGTGGCCCTTCTCTGGACACTCTCCAGCCTGTCCATAAATTGACATTTTATTAAAACAAAGAGAAGTTTTAAAGTCAGGTTTAAAAAAAGGCTACTTGCATACAAAGCAACCTAAAATGCTGGAGATCAGGCCTTATGGGAGTTTCATAAGTTTAGATTTGCTGAGAACAGAAAAATAATATACCATGTACCCTATTGAAGATAGGGGTGGAGGTGATTTGCACCTTAAAAAGGCATTCTTAAAGGAAGAATGGCAGGAAATTAAGACCATTGAGTTAGCATATTTTTGCTGTTTCTCTTCAAAATATGCATATTTTTACTTTTTCTTAAAATGTTTACAGCACAGAGGTGTTTTTAGAAACTCAGAATTCTTATCTGTCTTCAAAGTCACATTAGAAGTGATTTTATTCCTGCCTGGAAAACCGTAAGTGGTTTAGAAGAATCTGTGACATACTCCTGCTCATGAGATTTAAGTTACATTTCTTTTATATCTTTTGCCCTAACATCATTACATTTGAATCATAGAAATAAATGTTCACCCTGAAAAACAGTGCTTCATAGAAGTCTTATCACAAAGATAACAATAGAGCATCAAATTTTAAATTACTAATATAATAATTTCTTTAGCAACAAACATTAGTGGTTAAAGTGATAATTGTAACAGATGTTGTCAAATATAAGATTTGCCAGCATGAATCTGAATTGCTTAACATTGACACAAGAACTCCCTATAATGAGTAGCCTTCCTTTTCTAGGAATCTACTATGTGCTAAAGAGAAGGGATTTGGACGTGTGAGGCAAACCTCAGCAACGAGACCTGTGGTTTTAATTTAGTGGATCATAGAAGTGTTAGTTCTTCTGGTAGTTTCAGGTACAGATTCTGCCTTTGCTGCCCTTGTCTGTTCATTTTATGATATAGTAAACGACAAGGCAAAGGGTCAAATGTGTCCAACAGCTGTAATATGAGGACAATGTGTTCATTTTGTATTCATCTGAGTAGGAAAAGCCAAAAAGCTTTCCTTTGATTTCCTGTAATTAACCTTGCCAGACAGACCATGAAGAAGAGTAAATAGGCAGTCGACAGTTAAGCATGCAGTTACCCCTCTATAGGGTCATATGTTGAATTTATGAAAAGAACAATTACTTATCTCTCAGTAAATCTTGTTCAAGATATTGTGATCAGGAGGAAGACAGAAAAGAAGTACATATAATCAATACGTGCAGGCTTTCATTAAAATGTCAGGAGTATGTATATGATGTGATGTTTTTCCTGTATTCCCAGGTAAGCGTATGAAAGGTTACCGTTAGCAGTATCCCTCAGTTTTACTCCCATCCAGAGAATATAATCTCTCCAAAGCAAGAAGGACATTTGGGGGACATAATCATCTCAGGTCTTACATTAAAGGGCATCTCAGGCCTTACTTAAAAGGGGCCTGAACATATATACTGGTATAGAAGTCATCAACCACAATCTGCCTCACGCACAAGAGCTGGGGGCAGGCGTATGCAGAGAAGCCATATTGCACATATAAGAAACAGCATACTTTATGGCTGTGTCTATGTCAATATATTTTGGGGACTAAAACAAATGGATCTGTAGCAAGGAATTGGTGATAAAAAATTTACTTGACGTAGTGTAAAAATTTCACGTCTCATACTTTTCTCTTTTTTTTTTTTTTTTTTTATATTCACAGGAGTCAGTCTGATGCTGTAGACTGAATGCCCATTTGCAACTGGTGTTCTTTAAACACACTCGTGGTCAAACCTTCCAGCTTATTTTCATGCAAATGAAATTCTGTTCTTGTGTTCTGAGGCCCCTCCACATTATGTTCTGATCTGAACAAAAACTGTAATATGGAGGTGCACCATGATACCTGTGGGGACCTAAACCCTTATAGATCCATAATCTAAAATCATGCTGCAGCTTAATAACTGAAATAGCAGAGAGTTACATGCTAGCTGTGGTTCATCTGGCCTTAATTCCATCCGTAACCTGGTGGTTAATGCTATATAGCATCTAGGTAAGACTATTTCTGGCAGCAATTATGATAGAAATCATAGGAATGTTGGCTAGATGGGACCTTTGAACTTTGCATTACGTGTCATGTTTTAGCCTCCTAGACCACTGTGGTAGCAGTGGTCATGGTGCAAAGCACTTTCTGCGTGTGCTTAGTGCTTTATAGAACAAATAGCTTTAGGCATCCGGTTCTGATAAAAGAGGTAAGATGTGTAGTTCTTCAAATTAGTCTTTAAATAGGAAAGAAGAATTAAGTTAAGCTTGATTTCCTTTTCACTGCCTTAGGTAGCAAGATGATACAGAGGGAGAACTGTTCCCACTGAAGCCCCTGTACCCTTTTATGGTGTTGAAGGATACAGACAGGGTTAGCTTAATTGCAATACACTATGTACATGTAATTTAATTCTTATGTAATTATTCCAGACTTACTTTAGAGTAGAAAATCAGAAATTCTTAAGCTGTCATTCATTTAATCTGAAAAAAGCCATGACAAAAAGTTCAGTTAAATTTTCGCATTCAAGGAAGTGACTAGTGGGATATAAGCAACTCTCCATTTAGTTTTATTGAGAGTAGTTGTCTGAAGTAGAGAGCACAACTGTGCAAAGTCAGTGGAAAACACTCATTCAGCCACACAGATACCCCGTCAAACTTATACTCCTCCTGGATGCTTTGCTGGCCTGGAGAAAGCATCCTCAGAGAGCTTCTGCTCCTGATTGCCCTGGTGTCTTGCAGCTTTGATTCAGTGTGCATAGCAAAACAAATCCCAAAGCAGTGCCTGGTCCCTGTTCTTTTTCAACTGGCAGGCTTCCTGGATGAGTCCCTGGGGTTGCTGGCTGAACCTCCAGTAGGTAGCTGCACCCACACACCCCAGTCAAGCCCCGGCAGACCATTTTGGTGCATTCAAGTCACTCTTCAGCCAACTCAATCCAATGTTGGTCAGAGCTCTCTCATCCCTCCTTGTTCACACAGGCAGCCTCAGCCATGTGGCAAACTTCTGATATGACCTGCAGTGTGTGATTTCCACGGTATCACTGGGGAGGAGATAGCAGAGGTTGGTAATCCTTGTTCCAGCATCATTATAGTTCCTAGCAAGCACACATGCAGGAGAGTTGCCCTTGCCTCATAAGAGAGCTTTTTCCTGTTCGTGTGGTGTTTGCCCTTACATGCTTACTAGAATATAATTGCTATGTTCACCAAAGACTTCTTCCATGTTGATCATATTTCGTCCTGTAGCAGCTCTGATGTTTCTGTCTGCTGAATATCCATTCATACAGAAAAATTCCTCAACAAAAGAGGAGAATGCAAGAAGGAGCAAACAAATGAGCACACATTTAGAACTAAAGAAATCAAGGCACAAGAGCAAGCAGGGAAGAAAAGAAAAAAAATTAGTTGCTTATACACCATGATCCTTGGGTTTATGAGAATAAATGTCCTAGCAGTATTACTCAAGTAGAGCAGAAAGAATAATGTGGTTCAAATATTAATGAAACAAAGATTATAAACTATTAGGAAGATGAAGGGAACAAGGGAAAATGATAATATATATGAAAAAGACATTACCTTTCTCTGAGTCACTGACAACTGAAAAATGAACTTGATTGTTTATGGATTAGCAGCCTAGGAAAAATTATGAAGTATACCTCACAAGCCATAAAAGCTTGCAAAAAAACAGTAGGACCACACTCTTTAATCCTTCATAATATGCAAAAAAATTATTTTTGGAAAACCACTCTCATTCTGCTAACACAGAGATTTGAAAGAATAGATGCAGATACAAAACAATATTTTAAATTAAAAGAGTACATTCAGAACCAGAAAAATCTATATCCTGAGGATCATCTTAAGAAAAGAAGCACTGATCAAAGACGATAAGATAAATGTCCTAAGTTACATCTAATTAAAAAGATGTTGGGGGAGTGTCTCTGTTTAATCACATCTTAGCTACTACAAACATTTTGAAGAACTGATAGGTAGGGTACTGTTACATTTGTGACAACATTAAATGCACATTAAATGTACATATATAAAAATACATATTCATGTACATGTATAAAATAGCACACACATATTCATGCACATATACGTACACTTAAAAATGCATCTAGCAAATCAAGATAAAGAAATTGATCATTTTGATTCACTGCTAGAAATAATTTCAGAAGATTAATAAGGGAAGTGAAAATGTAGGGAGGAAGCACAAAAAAGAAGAACTGAGGAGTAATGAAGCAATTAATAAAAATGTCAGGATGTACATTTAACTGCAAATATATACTATATATCCACATATATATCCACATTATATATCCACATACAGAATATATGAATATCCTATTGACTGCTTATAGGGAAAAGCCAGGTGACCTTCATATCACATGATAAAACATTTCCCACTCCATCATAATTAAGAGGCCAATAAAGGGCATCTATTAATGTTAGAATCTTAATGTTATCAGATCTAGATAATGGGCTTTAGATGCTTTTAAAAGAGCTAGCTGCTGGAAGCTTTGGAAGATAAAGGTCAATCTTCACTAAGTGCCTGGAACTGATGAAATTACAGTTGCCTGGGAGAAAATCAGTATGGTGCCAATATCTAAAAAGCGTGAATAGGGTGAGTTAGGTCGTTAAAAACTCATAAATGAGGTTAGTTAGGCCATTACAGTTCCTACACTGATCCCAAAATAATGGTAGAGCTTGTACTTGGTTTTCTCTATCTTCAATATTTCTTTTTACCGAGACTTAAGTTTGTTTGATAGAAGCCATTCAATGATACATTTATTCAAATATTTAAAAGTAGAAGTTTAAGTATATAAGAATGATTTAGATTAGTGATCTGTTATTAAATGAATGTTTATCACAGCACATATGCAGATGCATTATGCATCAGCCTTTATACAGATACAAATTGTTAACATACTATCTTCTTTCAGTAAGTGATGTCACACAATCTGCAGCTCTTAGTCTGCCTCCAAAGTTTGACCTTTTTGTCATTGATTCATAATGAAAACAATCACTGGTGAAATTTGCAGATGACTGTTGTGAAGGTTATGTTAAAGAAATGGGTTAGTGAGATTAAAAAGTCTGCTTTTCACAGCAAAATATGCACAATCAGAAAAGATTAATTTTATTATGGCCTAAAATCTAGTCATACATCTCAGAGGGAAGAATGCAGATAATACCAGATGGAAAAAGTATATCTTGGAAAGTAATCCTGATAAAGATACAAAATATTGAATAACTAATGACACAAGCAACGTCAGCTGTCCTCTAGACTTAGACATGGAAAAAAAATGTATGATTTTAATTTAATAAGTGAATACACTACTAAAAAATAATTATTATAGTCAGTCTTTTCTTATGTAAGAGAGCTTTAGATTAGCTCTTGTGTTGAGTAACTAAGAAAACAACTGAAACTAGAAAACTAAGAAAGGACCATTGTTATCTGGCATACTCAGACAAGTCAGATAAGGCTTTCTTGCCACATATTTAATACAATAAGTTTCAAGACAGTGAAACAAACAGAACTAGAATATTGTGACAAGAGTAGATTCACATTCAGATTTGTTTTAAGAATTAACTCAGTGCAGATGTTGAGAAGGGAACTAATCCAGGTGACAAAAATTAAAGACCTTAAATCATTATTGACTATGCTGGGTCTGCCATGGGCACTTTGACCAGACGGTAAGCCAGAGACGATAATAAGATGGAGCTGTTAAATATATAGTATGAGTCAAACATCTTTGGACTGGATTTAGATTTGGAAATACTGTTGAAAAGAAGCTGAAATGTTTCTGAAGAGTGATTTTATGGTAAAGAAGCAGTGTATAATTTTGGTTTGTTGTACTGGAGAAAAAAAACCAGCAAAAGTTAGTAAACTTTGGATTTTCAGCTAGGAAAAAAAAAAAAAAAGATGTATCAGAAAAGAAAAGCAGAAAGTATTCGAACCATAGACTGTGATATATTTATTCAAAATTTTGTTTCATAGATTATTACCCAGGTTCTCAGGATGCTTTTACTTCACAGATGCAAAGAACAAGACAATGTAATTTTCAGCTACTTTTCTGCTGTGCTTGAAAAGCCAGCTCAGTACCATTTGTGGTAATATTTAGGTTGCTCCAAGTTGTATCTACATTTATTACATCTTCAGGAAACTTACCAGAAGTGTTAGAAGAAGGGCAGCACATTTGCACTGCATTGTCTTCTTGCAGCTTCACTTACAAATGTAGACTGCTCCTTACTCCGTGTTACACTTCTGTTTTGGTATTAGAAGGTCACATCATAGGTCAGAATCTTTCATACACTGTTGAGGTGTTAATGTTTTCATTAAACTTGCATTCATTTTCTGATTTACCCTTCAGTACCAGGGCTGTCAGCCAGCAGCTAAACCTTGGTTTTAATAATGTGCAAATAAAATACAATCAATAACTAGAGAAGCCTCTGACTTTGTGAAGTCAACCTTAATCACGAATCAGTTATCTCAGATTTTTTGACATAACTCAAATAGATTCTGCTAAAGCAGAGAGTGGTACCTGAGAATTTATGACAAGGTCATAACCCAAAAGTGTCAGGGACTTTCCAGCCCTGCCTCGGGCACTTGCAGAACACTGACCTTTAAAGCTTCTCCTTGTTTAAAATATTTACTGCCTGTGGTGTGAGAGGAAGCAGAGAAGGGAGAAAACGGAAGTGTGGAGCAAAAGTCACGGTTCTGGTGACCTGGTTTTGTTGTGCCAATTTATAGGAAAAAGCAATGATGTGGATAGGGCAGAAGTAGTCAGCGTATGTTGTGAAATGGAAAAGATGTTGCAGACATTGCATATATATGTTATATTGACCAAAACCCAATTCTACTGTAACATATCTAATGAAAAGTTAGAAATGGTACCTTATGCAAATTAGATGGCTCTCAGGACATGTACTATTTCCAATGCAAACTGTAAAACAACTGTACCACTTTGATATACTACTGAAAATAATAATTTTTTAAAACATCTACTAAGTATGTTCCCTTTTATATGTTTTCCCATTCAACTCCCCATTTGTTTAGTAGAGTGACAGCACAGCCTACGTAGCTAATCGAAGCATTCCTGGCTGTGATTACAGTCCTATTTCTTTCCTGCAGCCATGTCCTTTCACTGATAGATCTTCCTTAGAATGTCTTTTACAGTAAAAGAAACATAAAATATTAGCAGGTTTTTTATGACAGGAAAAAAAAAAATTGGGGTTCTATCCACCTGAGAAATTTATTCTAATACAGGAAAGATACAGCCTTCATTACAAATCTCTAGTGTGATCACGGTTGGAGTATTACATTTTGTTACCTCATAATCAGAAAATTGTAACATCTGGATCTTAATTCTAAAAAGATTTGGGAAGAGCTAGGAAACTATGGAGATGGAAAAATTGGTGAAAAAATGCAGGAAACATTAAAATAAGTCAGGTATGTATAATTTAACTAAGGGACAATGACAATAATGAAAGTGCAAGAATACATAACAGTTCAGAAATACTGTGAGATAAGCAAGGATTATTCAGAGTACCTGAGGCACAGTCAAGTGGAACAAAGTTAGCTGAATAAGCATGAACTGATAAGGCACCTTGGCACCAATCCCTGTTAAACTGATAATTCATCTCCCATAGGAAGTGTCTTTAATAGACTTGTGGTACTACTTACAATTAAGAAATAATTGATCTTTGACAAAAAGATTCTCCTTCCCTGTTCAATCCAGTCATTGAAATGATCTATGGGCTCAAGCAGCTCTGCTAATTTACCCCAGCTGAGAATCCAGTCTTACTACCTACATCACATAGCATGAGAAATAGATAAAGAGAAGCATAATAGAGAGCATGGAAGGCATTTGTTTGGCGCAAAGATCAGTTTAATGTTCAGAGTCAGACAGGACGAGATAAACAACATTGACACTCTAAGACACTACTGTTCTACTTCATTGTTCTACATTATTTCAGAAGAGATTTTTGTTTTAATCTAGGAATTAGCTCTTCCATAAGTTCAGGTAGTTTTTTTTTGACCTTGTATCATAAGTTCTCCCCGCTCATCATGCAAATTTAAGTCACATTTTTACCAGTCTGCTTGTCTAATTCCAAGCTGCATTAAGCTTTAGTCTAGTTTAACAGTTATGTTGTAGCTTCTAAACGTACAACATTAGTCTGGATAAGGGTTCCTGTTCTTACACTGGAGCAAAGACAATCAGAAATTTCACACACCATTCTTTCTTGGTTTGCTCTAAACAGGTGATGTCCAAAACCTTGCCTGACATTAAAAGGCTACTACCTCCAAATCCCCATTAAAAACAGTTAGGAGATTTGTAAGTCTGTGGAGAGTAATTATTTTTCTGTTTTACATGACTAAAAGATTTTTTTTAACCTGCAATAGAGCATTAGCTGTCCAGACTTTATACAGATCACAGTTCCTTTCACAGGGAAATGCTGACAGAAGTTTTTATTGCAACTTGTAGACATAACATTTTATTCAGTTAGAGTAACTTGAGCCTGCAAAAGAAAATACTTAAATAAAACAAATACACAAATAAATAAATAAAAAAATATTTCCAGATCTAGGAAAGGCACATTTAAAGAAAAAGAGAAACTGTATTTTCTGATAGTTTTATGTCACTTCTGTGTGAAAGAAATCAATAACAATATATGTTAAAAATAAAACATGAGAGCCATTCACATCCTTACCACTATTGCATGACTATAATTTCAAAGTGAGGGATAAAGTCAGTAATTCCATATTCAAGCAGGCACTCTTTTGGGGAGAAAGGTTTCTAGGAAAACCCAAAGTAAAAGGGCATCTTCCCCTTTTCAAGTCTTCTTGGAGTCAAAACCAGAGACATTTTAATAAAAAAGTAAGGCAAAAGAGCCCACAGGAGTTCTTCCCTGGGTTTTGGATCTCTCTCTTTGGGTTCTTTAACAATTTGTCAGTCGGCTTCACATCCATACTGATATCAGTCACTGCCCTATAAACCCGTACTGCTATGTCCAAGCTGAGAATCCCTTCACTTCTGAGAATGTACCTGAAGTGACCATCAGAAGAGAGTACAACAGTGCTAAAAATTAACATAAGCTGAAAAAAATAAAAAGTCTATACCTGTTGTGGGCTTAATAATAGTGTTAGAGCATGGCTCAACACCCAACAGGACTTGTCAAAGGCAGTGACAGGTGACAAGACGGAATCAATGCAGAGAGCAAGTAGGTGTCAACATGAGATTGCTGAGAAATACAAGCCTCTATATTTACTAGCTTTTTTTTTTTTTTTTTTCCTATTTTTTAAGGCCCTGACTGCTCTAATAACAATTCTTATGTGCAAAATCCTCTCCCTCCGGCAAAACATACTGTTCAGTCTGACACGGAAACACCCACTTTAACCCTGGCACAGTAGACATACTCAGTTACTCTGCTGCCATGAAAAATAATTTTCACATGTGAATTGCCTCTCTGAAACTAGCATCAGCACATTTTTTATTGCTTGGTTTTTTTATTGCTTGTTTTTCACCTTCAGTGAGCAGTACTAGAGGATGCAAGTACCAATTGTTAGCATGACCTTTTCTAGGAGATCCACCATCATCCTCTCTCAGTCTTTTCCAGTAAGTAACTAGAATTGCAGCCTCCAAAATCTCAGTGATATTCCACACCTGTGACATAATGTCTCCCAATAACCAGTCACACATATTAAACACAAGTATGTGACTTTAAATTTTTTTAGCTAATATCAAATATGTATAAGTTCTCCACATAAATCTACTTCTGAACAGCAATTCTGTGCTCCAGCACCAGCTACACCAACTGACACAGACCCCTTTTAAATTGCAGTAAACCATGTGGAGCATTGTCCAGTACAGGAACAAGAAAAGAATCAATATTAGTTTTCTCTTGTGATCTAAGGAAAGTATCGAGTTAAGCCACTGTAGCTGACATACTAGAGGTTAGACTTAGAGAGAATTTTTAGGCATCATCACTCAAAATATTAAGGTTAGTCTTAGAGAAAACCTTTAGACACTGTCACTCAAGTTATTGGAACATTGGAAATCTAAACCTCTGGTTTTAAGAATGAACACCAGCAGTCTTTGAAAATGAGGCAATTAAGAGGGGTTTTAGAAGAGTTCCTTTAGCACGCAAGGGGTGGCTGGGCCACTAGGAGATACAGTGTCTGAAATCTCACTTGATTTGGGCTTCAGCATCAACTTGAAGCCAGGTGATAGAGAGCTGCAGTCTGAATGGCCCTAGTGATTAGAGCACCTAGGGAGCTGGAGACTGTGTAAGGTCTTCCTGACCCTTGGGGGTATTGCATCTTTCTGTTCCCACTTCCCAGAGCTTGTCCTCATTAACACATTATAGAGTGGGCTAGACTGGAGAAAAGACAGAGCAGAAACACGCATTCTTTATTCCCCTTACTGTAACTCAACTGCCCTGCAAAGAATGCAAGACTGACAGCATCAGAGAGAATAAACCATAAGGAGTCTGATGCTACAGGTCAACAAAGAAAGTGCCTGTGCTCCCCTGGTGCTGACAAAGGCAAAGAACCCTCCACCAGATCTAGCAAACTGTCCAAGAAGCCACAGAAAAACTGGCAAAGATTATACAGGCAGAACATCAACATCACTGACTCTTGTGTAAAAGTATTCCTTAAGGAATATTAACGTTTAAGAGAGCCCTATCTATTTTGTAGAGGAAAATGTGCTATCTCATCCTGAGAAAACACTTCACAAGAAACTGACTTTTCTGGGGACATTAGATCTGCTGCCAGTAGGACAATACTCTGCTTCTACTTGGTGAAAATCAGAGTGACACCATTCCAGCCTGTCAGGTTGTAATCCTGTCTTCCTTGCGCTACAGAACCATTGAGCAATATCAGCTCTCACAGAGGCTAGAAATAATTCTTCAAAAGGATCTGACTAAAGAGTTACTTTCTAGAAGTGACTAATTATATGACCTCAACGGAGAACAACTTGAAATAGTTTCAGCCAAGATCAATGCACGACCTAAGAATGACAAGCAGGAAAAATAGCTTGGATAGCTTGAAGGAAAGAGAGGTAAAGACAAAATAATTAGAGACTGCTCTGTAAAACGAAGCTTAATCAGAAAACAGGATAGCTTTAGAGAATCAAATTATCACCAGTGAAAGTGCAGAGAAAGCTACTTACAAGGTCTATGAAAACAGCTATAGCTATAGCAGGTTGCTTTATTTAAACAAAACCAAACAAAAAAATGGAGGCTGTACACATTAAGAATGAAGATTAAATTTTCAGAGAAACTAGGTTTCAATTGTTATATTCCTGAAAAGTGGCTAAACATGTCATCTTAGACTTCTATGTGTTGTATTTTTATTGTTTTTTCAGTTCAAGAATGAAATCTTTTATCACCAAGCACCAGCCTTGCAAACTCACCATGGGGTCTAGGAATCAAAGTCAGCTTTTTCAGTTTTATATATCATTACCAGTTTTGCAGTAAGAATTTAGCTGAGAATTCTATTTGTATGTAACCTGGAACTGTCAATTATGTTTAGTAGCAGGTACATAGTATTGTCCCAGCAAAAGCAACGGGGTTTTGTGAGAAAAATGTATGCAAAAGGTTAAGGCCAGATAAATTTCAAAGTTCTCCCCCCCCTGCCCAACTTTTAGATCACATTTTAATTTATGTATTTGAAGGTAAAAACTATTTTTACCTGCAGCACATCGGATAAAGAATCTTAGATATATACTACACATCTGGTGCATATCTGTAAGTACAAACCAGCAAGCAGGAATTAAAAAATAATAAAAAGCAGATTTCTGCTGAATATTCTCCTATTGCCAGCCAAATATATTGATAAACTGCCAAGAATTTCAGAACTGTTGTCACAAAATTCAAAGCTAAACATATTTCACATCTACCAAGCTGCTGACTTACCACATGGTGTTGACTATTAGCAAAAAACCATATACATCTATATATCCATATCTATGTATATGTTCACTAAATTCCCAAGGGTTCAAGATAGATTATTGATTTATATTTTACATATTGTAAATTGAGGGACAGGAATAAAGGATTGGGAATCAAAATACTACATCGGTGACCAAGAGTGAGAGTGATGAAAAATAAACACCGGACTGCTTGGACAGCCAAGAGTACACCTGCTTTCTCTAGGGTATATACTTTGGTGTCTGCAGTTTGCCATGCCACATGCCCAGAGGTACAGGCACCTTAGAAGGTAAGTAAACATCCTCTTATCTAAGTTTTATTGTGAATTAGGATTCTTTAGCTGTGTGTCCTTACAGCTACGAAGTGTAATGCCTCAGCCTGAGAAAAGCTGCTTAGTGCAAAGTCTTCTTACTATAAGGAAGTTAATATAATGGAGGAATTCAATGTAAAGCACAAGCAGCACTGAACCCTTTTACCAGGCTGAAAAGCTGACATGCCTCCTATCCTTGGCTGTTCCATGGGTCCTCTGATGTCTCTGCAGAGACATTGCTTGATGTGGTTCAGACCACAATAGTCTCATGATCAGAGAAACTGGCAAACAAAAAGGCGTACTGGGGTTCTGGTTCCTCCACCTTAGACTGCTTATAATCTTCTGCCAGACATGCAAAAACCAAATAAAAATACTTCAAAAGGTAGAGAACAAACTCTGTATCTTGCTGCATCCTACTTAATGCATCTAGTCAGTAGTCTTGCCTCTGGATTGAAACAGAACTCCCTTAATCATAACAATACTGACTGTTAAGCATAAACATTAAATTACAGTTCACAAACTAAGGGTATTGCTAATATTTCTGATTTTTAAAAAATTCCTGTAAGGCACTACCTGCTGGGTCCTGTCAGTGAGTGCTGAACACATAAGGCTGCTATTTGCTGCTGCAAGTGAAGGCAGAGGTTATTCTCATTTCTGACAGCAACTTGTTAGCTTTAAGATTCAGCTACACTGTGGGAATGTTCTACCTCTGCTTTTGGGAAGTGTGTTCCTCTCAAAGAACCAGTTTAATCAGGAAACTGTTAAATATAACAGGAATGAGGATGTAAAGTTTTTAAACATGCCTTGATAGTGTTACTTTGAAAGTGGGATGGTAGACTTGACTATGTAGTCTAGTGGTCAGTGGAAAGAGAGATCCTCCTCAAATTAACATAGCCAAAGGAGCTAATACCAGGAGTATTTCCCTCTTTGGTGGAGGGCTACCTGAACGGGAAAAAAAGTGAAATTCACTAACATTTGATTGTTGAAATGCACTTTCTTTTGCACTTGTCACTTACACATCTCCTTGGTCAGCATGTTCATTCTTTCAGTCCAGTGTATCTGTCTGTATCCATTTTTTTAACTAATTCAAGCTGTGAATTGTCTTAGCTTAATAGATATTTAAAATTTAGAAGTAGCAATGTTCTGATATGTAGAGTCCAGTTCCCACTTATGGATCTCACCCTACTTCTCCTTGAACTATCTGTTTTATTTTTTTTAATTCAATGTTTTAGTCATGTGTTTATTTATCTTTACTTTTTATACAAGGATAACTTAGAATACAGAGCACCAAAAAGTCTAGAACAAAACACAGATGATACACTTTTCCCAGCTAATTTACACATGAAACTGAACTGACCACGCATGAAAAATTGCAGTTGCTAAAGGGGACATTACAGTACTACAAACTAGGACCAATCTTTAAATACAGATCTTTGATATATTTAAGTATATGACAAACTCCTTAGGTAATCAACAGAAAGTATATACTGTTCATAAAGTAAATAGTAGTAGCAAAAGGATACATGCCTATGAAGATTTGAGCATGAAATTCTGAGGTCATCCTTCCATTCATTCACTCCACTTCAAAACATTCTTAATACTGATTTAAAACTACTATAATTAAATTAGTTTTTTATCATTTGCTTTTTGATGCTTAGATTAATTTAGGAAATCTTATCTTTGTCAAATAAGAAGGATCACACACACTGCAATCCCCCTTGCTCTTACCTACTATCAACATATAAGAAAGTTAACTATATGACAGTAGCTGCTGACTGTATCCACTATTTTTGAATGTCCTGAGCAAAACCCACCAAGCCAGTGCACAAAATCTGGTCTGAATAACTATAATAGATTCTGAGATAACACCTATGCATAGTCTAACAAGTTTACACACAGAACTGGATTGGAAGACTAGAATAGGAAGTATTCTGTCTACAAAATGGTAAAGACTAGAACAACAGGTGCAGAACTGTGTTTGTTGGCGCATAAACTGTAGGCCTACTTTGAATTAAGGTAGTCTTCTTGCACATGCACAAAAAGACAAAATCAGACTAGGGATGAATTTACAGTCCAAGGTCCTGGGAGCCAATCTGTGCCTGAGAGTACAGACATAACCAGAACAGTTGTGGCATGGCCGCATGCGTTGTCCCCAGCACTTCTACCTGCAGCATTAACGACTTGGAAACCCTTCAGATATTTTCACAGAAGGAGATATAAAACCCAGGCAAACTACTGCAAGAACTATCAAGTATTGAAGGATGAGGGTTTGGGGCTGAAGATGAATTATTGTTGTGTCCTTCCATTTACACTGAACTCACTGCTCTGGAGACAATAGAAACACGGTCTACATAAGCACCTCTGCAAGGGGAGTTGAGAGCAGAAGAACAGCGATATAAAGGTTGCATTCTGGGTTTTTTTTCTAGCATGTCTGTCTCAGAAGTTGTATGCTATTAACTTATGGGGAGAGCAATAAAAATTTAAAACAATGGACATAGCCACTTTTGGTCAGTAACAAATGTTACAGAAAGAGAGTACTTGCCAGTTGTCACCCACGGTGACAGGCAGACTATTCTGTATTTAAATCTCATAAAACATTCTGAAATCTTATTGCTTGTGAATAGGAAACTCTTACTCCTCTCTACAGTCAAGTTGATTAGATGTTAGGGTTTTTTTTTTCCTCAGCAAATGCAGTAATACTGTACTCCTCAGAGCTTTCAAGTAGTTTTGGGAACACTTCTTTTATACTCTTCCCCCGCCCCTTTTCTAATCCTGACTCTGCATGTACTCTTTGTTTAAATCTGCATTATAGTAGTGTCAAAAGCTGAAACTCACCATGGGAGGCTGATTTTGCAGAAAGCAGTTAAAAGAGATACTTACACAGAAAATAAAGTCTCTGCATAAAGACATCCTTTCCTGTAGAAAAACTGACATGAATTTCACTTTTTTTTAGGTAACTTATTGTTTGTATTCTAATGTTAAAGGCCAATCAAAATCAGAATTCAGCAAAGTCAGGTATTTCCCTTGTGTTAATATTGGTGCTTGACAAAATTTATTTATTTTTCATCACCTCATCACCTGTTATAATCCCCTGTCTGACAGGAGAGAAGTTAAAACACAGAAAGACTGGATGTAAGAAGGAACTTAACCTTTAGTAATAAGCATCTGGCCTTTGAAGAGAAATACAAAATACTGAAAGAATTGTTTAGACTCTTTCGGTAGTATGTAAGAAGAGTATGTGATTTTAAGTAACAATTGCCAGATTACAAACAGTTAAACTGGGTATTGTTTAAATAAAATTAGCTCTATAAAAAAAACTATAAGCACGAGAATTGGCCTGAAATTTGATTGTTTTGAAAGTTGTTTATTGCCTGCAGCACTGATTTTGATGCCTTTGTCTGTTAGGATCTTGCAGCATGCAAAATTCCTTAATAGCTTTGCTGTTCAGTTTGCTTTTGTTCATTATATAAGTACCAAGGATTGATAAATCCTCAAATCTTTTATGATATAGGAAATTAACAGTGAGGGTTATTCTGCATTCCAATGTGAAGCTTGAAGAAAGGTGTTTGAAAGATTCATTGCTGTGACCTCAACCTTGCTTCATTAAAGTTCCGTATTATTATGCAAAAAATAATTTATTTTATTCTTATTAGAAGTTTGGTCAAGTCATAACAAAGGAACCATGAATACTTTTTCCTTGTAATTAATCAGGCTCCATGGTGGCCAATCCATTTGTAATTCTGTGAAGAATTTTTTTGTGAGGAAAAAAAAAATCCCTAGAGAGTTAAAAGAAACAGACCTTTATTATTTTACAAGTTGAAGATAAAAAAAGAATTCCATGTTTCCTTAAATCTTAAAGTACAATAAACTTGTTTTAAAGGAAAGTTCAGCTTGGCAGGTACCTTTAGCATTAATCTTTGTGCACTTGTAAAAAATTTATCAAATGTTCTACCAAGCTTATGGAAAGATTTTGCTTGGTGTAGTATCAATTTCCACTTGTAAAGAGGATGATTAATTTGTGGGGGAAGTAGAGTAGAAAATGTTCAAAATAGTTGTTTGAACCAAAGTACAAGCAATGCCTTTTGTGATTGGTTAGATTCCTTTCTAGTGAAACATTGCGCACCCCCAGGGCAGGGTGTAGGCATCGTCTTCTCTGATCACACCTTAACAACCACTTACTCAGGTACACGGATATGGGAGAAAACTCCCCGAGTCTGGCTAATGTCCAAGGAATTCATACAGCAGTTCATTCTACTAATGTAAATGTGGGAGAAAAATTGTTTCTTAACAAACAAACAAGTGTTAAACTGACGTAGCCCAATAACACAGACAAGAGCATCCTCTTAGGCATTCCGTTAAAAACTCTTAGAAAGAATGTTTGGGAAAAGCTGCCTAATTAATGAAAAAAAAAAAAAAAGGCTAAAACTACAAAAGGAAAAGATTTTCTTAATCTGTAACTTTACTGTGAACTGGTCGGTTTGACAACATTCCAGAGCAATGAATTCATACACAGTGTTGGGCACAGATGTTTTAAGAGTGAGTGAGTGAGTGCGTGTGTATGTGAGTGCTTCGTAGAGAATTTTGGGGGTTTTATTTTGATATGTCTGTTCTTTCAAATCTATTGATACGCAGCAATTTTGAAAAGAAACAGATTGTTCAATGAAGGGTCAAATAGTAAACTTCTGCATTTGTAACTGCAAAGGGAACTCAAAACATGTTATGAGATTGTCATGGTTTCAGCTAGGATGGAGCTAATTTTTTTGCTAGTAACTGGTGTAATGCTATGTTTTGGATTTGGGATGGGAATAGTGTGATAGGGCACTGGTGATTTTGATTGTTGCTAAGCACTCAAGGTCTTTTCTGTTCCTCACATGACCCCGCCAGCAGGCAGGCTGGAGGGGCACAAGAAGCTGGGACGAGACAGAGCGGAGACAGCTGACCTCAACTTACCCAAGAAACGTTCCATGCCATATGATGTCACACTCAGTATATAAAGCTCTGTGAAGAAGAAGGAAGGGGGGATGTTTGGAGTTATGAAGTTTGTCTTCCCAAGTAACGGTTACACATGATGGAGCCCTGCTTTCCTGAAGATGGCTTGAACACCTGCCTGGCTGATGGGAAGCAGCAAAAGAATTCCTTGTTTTCTTTGCTTGAGTGCGTGGCTTTTGCTCTACCTATTGGGCTGTCTTTATCTCAACCCACAACTTTTTTCTCACTTTTACTCTTCTGATTGTCTCCCCAGTCAAAACTGGGGGAAGTGAGCAAGCAGCTGTGTGGTTCTTGCTGCTGGCTGGGGTTAAACCATGACAGAGATGGAAACAGTAAACTCAACCAGCGAGGAAACATATTTGGAATTTTTAATGTTAAAACCTCACACTTCATTAGTGGAGATGAATATTTAAAAGGGATTGTATGTGAGGCTATTGTAAAAATAAGGTAATGAATGGATCATAAAATGAGTAACATTGTACTGTATGTAAATTTCAGACTGGTGTAACTACTGTATTTGGTGTCAGAAGCAATGCAACTGATTTATCTAATAGCACCATGAGTTTTGTACCTGATAAAACAGATTCAGAATACAGCAATGTGAAATATTTATTCAAAGACTGATTGTGCTTGACAGATGTTCTGAGTTTATACCTACTTAATTTAATTGGACTATCAAATTATAAAAACTGGAAAAAATAAACTACACACAGTGATAACTAAGTCCTGAAAAGAATGAGAAGAAGCAAAAGGAAAGACTTACAAATTTCTTTCCATTCTTATATTGTTGACATGCTAGTGGATATTTCAGAATTTCACCCAGCTTTCACTTTCATAGTGAAACCAAATATCAAAAAGTAACACAAATACAAAACTTGATGACACAGTGTCCTCTGAAGGCAAAGTTGACATAGATTCATATTTTAAAAACATTGATGTGTGATGAAATGTATAGTGCAAACAGCTTTGACTACTTTTCAAACGAATTTAGGTACATGTTAAATTTAATTCTAATAATCTTTGTAACTGAAGGCACTGTTTGACGGATAACTCTAGAAGGTGAAGGTGTTGCTAAAGTGTTAAGCTGGAAAGACTCTGGAGCTGTTCTGTGGCTGTCTTCCTCAAGAGCTATTGTGTGATTGCTGCTGGCCCTGTCTGCGAGGTGAGGACTTGAAGGTTTAAAATCATATAGGCTTGTTGCAGTTGGAAGAAAAAAGCAGCAGAATGTTGCTTTCCTTTCACATCTTTGATTTTCTATATTTCTTTCTATCATTTTACTGAAGGAAGTAGTGACACTTTTTTCAAAGATGGATAAATTAAATATCAGATACTATCGATATTTTATTGGCTTTGTAGGAAATTTTGGCATTGTAGGATATTTCAGCATATGAATTTGCAATCTGATAATTGCCATTGGTCTTATAATGGGAATTCTCAGAACATTTGTAAAGTATTACTTTTTTCAGCCATTTTGTATATTAAGACATTCCTTCAGCTTCACAAGCAAGAGTTGAATTCCTGCCTCAGATGACTTTCTTAGAGTATTACCCAGAGACACACTTAAATTCTCAAAATATTTATTCTAAACTTCAACATTTCAAATCTTTTCAGTTAAATACTCACGGAATAAGACATAAATTCTTCTTCATAACAAGCTTTGTAGAGGCTTTTTTTATCTTTCCAAATTTAGTAAGCAGCTGTTTTACAACAGTTGATGATTCAAAATACAGTTATTCCAATACTACCATTCTTACAAAGATATTTACATTTATTGTTCAATAACTTGATTGTATTTGTGCAGAAAATGTTTTATTATTTGGTTGAAAAGTAGCAGCAGACAGTTATCATATAAAGATACAAACATTTGCAAATTAGCATCTCAATAGAAATAAATGCCTAGGTATATATAAAAAGAACTCAGGATTTCCCTCATAAGCAGACATAACTGAACATAACTTATTTCCTAGCTACACATGTTCTCTCTGAAGCTAATCCAGTTAAGACCTTAAAGAGCTTACAAAAGACATAGCTTTTACTTCGCATACAGTAACATCATTTTATGGGGAATCAAATTAAGTGTTCATTTTCCAGAAAGGAGGTTGTCCTTGTTTCCTGATCTTCAGTGGGTTGAATTGCTTTTAAGAAATGTCTTTCTCCACACTGAAACTAAAGGAAGTTCATTTCGTGAGGCAAGATGAATCTTGCCACCTTGCTGTACAGGTTTATGACATATTATGGATATATTCCTGCTGAAGATTTCGTTATATATTTCTCCTGAAGGTGTTCTGTCAGAAGCCCCCAATTTGAAGTGAAGTGACACAACAGGGTGACTAGCAGCAAAGCCTCACACAGGATGTCCAAAAGTCTACTGAGTCATGAAAAAGAAACCCCACTACAACACACCAGATGTATGGTTTGGCTCGACAAAGCAAAATGTGTAAGTAGCTCACTTACAATGAACTGTAGAATTTATAAAGTATGATCATGTTTGCCCAGTAAAGAACTGTGAGAACTTTCTAGAGACATGCTTAATTTAACCCAAATTACCAACCATGTATTCCAAGCCCTTAGCTGCAACTTCACAGCACTGGATAACCAAAATTTAACAAATGATGGATTTCTTTGAAAAAAAATTACATAGGAAAAAAATCAACTTAAAGAATGATGTAGAAGTACTTACTTTAATGAAGTTGTGCTCTGAATTGTTCAGCAAAAATAGTCAGCATATATATGCCAGCAGAATCATCTCCACAACCAATGTAACTCTGTTACCCTGGACTATGAGAAACGGATCATTCAAAACATCTGAGTGAAACTATTTATTTAAAGAATAAGTAGTTTGATTGCAAGTACATTTTATTCTCATATTAACCTCACTTTGCTTTATGCCTGAAAGTGGGTCACTCATGCTGCAATATTTCCTGTCTTTTCTTTGCAGGCAGAAGTTGTAACATTGCTGGGTCTCATTACAAGTAGGTTTGTTTCTTTTAATGCCTCCTTACCCAAATCCACATAATTAATGAGGATTCCCCCTTGAATAAAATTAAATTTCTAGCTTTCACTGCAGTGGAGAAAAGCTTGAGAGCATGTTTCACTGCATCTTAAAAATTTAAAAAATATTTTTTTTTCCCCAGAGCTACTATTGTCTTTAAGCTGTTTCTTCATTCTGAGGGGTCCACCCTTATTTTCAAATATGCCAAAGTAGTATTACTTGGATGGAATGACAGATTTTCTGATTGCTGTGAAGATATAATTAATTTTTTAAAGTTATATATAGACACCCACAGACACACAAACATGTAAGAGGTCATATGGTTTGTGTGTGCATAAATATTTTCTTAAAGGTTAGGGGAATTAATTACAGAGTACTTCTTAGCACATGTTAAACACATGGAGAAATTGATGTAAATTGACATAACTTCATTTAACTCCATGCAGACCTATACATTAAAAGCAACAGAATCTGGCTGAGGAAAAGCATTTCAAACTCTCATATTAATAAAGACAAGAAAAAAAGCTAGTGCGACTCTGATTGAAATCAAGGAGTACAATAAAAACTGGTCATACTCCCTACTCTTTCATCCTACATAGTACGATGGACAAGAAGACTTGTTGAAATTCATTAGACTTTTCTTTATTTACTACCAGAAATAGAGCATACAAGAACTGTCTGTGGGATTCACAGGCGTAGAAGTTCAGCAACATGCCAAATACTGTTAAACTAAAACAAAAAAAACCCCAACCCTGCTGACCACTAGCTGTGAGATCCTGGATAATAACGCCTAGAAGGTATTATGCTTCAGTAAGTTTATCACCCTAACTAGTCGTGAAGATTTTCAATCCTACCCCCAGTGAGCTGTATATTATTGGATAAATAACATTTCACCTTTCTGTGAAAAAAGGTATAGCTGCATCTCATGCTCATTTGCTGTTATTGCAAGACATAGGCCCCGTAACTTCTAATATGCATTACAATGTATTTCAGGGTCCTAGGTTATTCATTATTCCTATTAACATCTGTAAAAGGAATAAGCTTTTAAGTGATTTAAGTGACTTAGGCCTTGTTAGACTTTAAATGTATTTTGGTAATAATCATAGAATGGTTAAAGAATAGATGTAATTGTATAGGGTTGATTAATAGAATGCAGGTGCTTCAAGACAGTACTCTGAGAAGTCTACAGGTGGACTTTGATGGAGAATGTTTAAAGAAGGTAAGAGGCTGTGGTGACCAGAATCTGCACCATTGAGCTACAACTTCAGAAGAGGAACTGAAACGGAACGATAAGAATCAGATGTGACTCGGAAAATTAATGAACTTTTGGAACTACTGAAGAATGAAGAACTGGGAGACTTTAAAGAAACACCAAGAACTTTTCAAATAGCAATATTATGTAATGTTGTGTGGAAACATATATATAGGAGATGTATTTTGTTAGCCACTTGCCACTACTGAGGTGATGGCCCAACTCTGAGTTGATTAATAAAGCAAACCTAGAGGTACACACAGCCTGGTGAAAATCTTTAACACATCTATGCAGAGCGCCTTATGGATCCCATGCACAGCAAAACCACAAGGTTTATTTCTGTGAGACCAGCAGGAGTGAGCAGGCAGTCCACATCAATCACATCTGGGAAGACAGGAAAGGACCACCAGGTCCCTGCAGAGAGGGCATTTGAAGCCACCACTAGACACTGTGTACTGGCCGCACTGAGGTGAGTATACAGGGATAAGACTGAAGGAGCATGCATTGCTGGGCAGTAACAAGTCTTATGGGATCTGCTGGCCAAATCCTTATACACTTGAACTGTTTTGCCACAGACAAAACAGATTCCAGTGTGTTGTTTGCCCTTATCTAGGCTACAGAATCTGCATGCGTTACCTGTGTGGAAATAGGAAAAAGAAGGAGAATTAGCAAGCTATTCTGTAGCTGGTAGATTGTCACAAAAGTAAATCTGTCTTATGATTTCCCATCATCAAAAATTTGCCTAAAACACATAAAATTATGTGTAACAAAGATTCCTGAGATCTATTGTTACTGAAACGTGGGCTCACCATAACAGTTCAGAGCTCTGCCCCACCTAGTGAGATATTCTGATCCTGAGAGTGACCACAGTCTGGTGCTTCAAGCAATGAGTGAAAAAAACTCTGTATTAATTGAAAATAAACATTAACGTCTTACAAAGCATGAATATTTCAGACATAAATCTCTAAACTTGCACTATTTTGCAAGAATACCATTAAGATCACAGCCTTACTCAAGAGTAGTGGTGAATTCTCAGGTAAGCAGATAAAAAATACAATTTTTAAAACTTTTTTTTCTTTTGTTTTCAAAGCATGCTGTTAGAAAATGGTCTTGATTCAGTCCTTTAAAAACAATTACTTGAGTATTTAGATTGGAAGCTTTATCTTGTGTTATATCCAAAATGTATGGAAAAGCGCTCATCTTTTCCCTTTGAAAATATCTGTTATTCTTCTAGTCTACATTTAACTTTTTTCCAATAATACCATAAAGTAAAAAAAAAAAAAAAAATCCAACATTTGTTTTTTTCTTTCTCTTATTCTTTTTCTCTATTTCTTTAATAGTCTGTTATCTCTAAGTTAGCTTATACTTTTGATGGATAACAAAACCAATAATATTCTGTATTCCAAAAGACAGGCATTTACGTAACTGATTTATTGAAACATGCTGAAGCAATTGTCATTGTAAAGTATTATGAGTGCTAAAAGTGCTTTTTTCATTAATCATTGTAAATGGTTCTGACATTTTTTAAGGGCCAATTTTACGTGGGTATTATCCAAATCCTTTGGGTAAAATGATTTGTTGTTTAAAACCTCTTAACATGGAGTGGTGATACTCTTTCAATTTGTTTCAAGAGAGAATTATATAGCCTTTTGAGGGAGAACAATAACCATATCTAAAGAAAGCATTTATTGAATTCAGACATTTTTAGTTATGTTTGTTATCAGTAACTAACATTACAGTTTTGTTTTTCCATGTAAAAGTACAATTTTTATAGTAAAAATCAGAAAAGGATCAACCTTTTATTTCAAATATTTATTTTTACAACTTATTAACATATAATGGAATTTAACAAGCCTGAGATCTTCTATGGTTTTGTGAAAAAAAAAATAGAGAATTTTTACTTACCTCCTTATTATCACAGTGCTTTATTTTGAAAATTTCAGACTCATCTATACAATCTTTTTTCATGTACCTTAACTTTCTTCCTAGAAAAAAAACTTAAACATTTCAATGTTGTTAATTTATAAAAGCTTTTATTGCTCAAAATAACTAGTTCACATTAACTAAATTTCCTATGGGAATTGTCTTTTGTGTTCATCATTAGGTAGAATTTTTCAATTCTTTCAGAAAGGTAAGGGTAACTACATGTCATATCTGTAAAGTATCCTGGTCTTGCCTGCTGAAACTGAATATTCTTTCAATCATTTCAACCCCAATGACTTCATGAGTTTGCCGCTGAAAAAGTCTAAAATGTGCATTCACTGAGATATTTCCCTCAGAGGCTGTTGAGCAGGAAAGGTCTGATCTCTGATCATCCAGAAGCACCAGCTTAGGTGGCCTCATAGTGTTTATTAAGCACAATGTTTGAAAGGATTTGAGAGCATGAAGACAATAGTTTTACTTCACCATGCTGTTTTCCTTACAGTGGTAGAGAATTATCTTCGTACTGCATTTCTCACTTCTAAGTGTTTTTTTCTTCCTCAGGCTTCTGAAGTGAGGTGCTGGGGATAAAGAATGTATCACTGAAAGCAAGTGAGAGAAAAACAGAAAACAGAGAAAGCTTTTTCTTCTTACTGAAAGAGCAGTAATGCTTTCCTTGACAATTTGACCTTTGTCTACTTTCTCAAATTTTTCTGCCTACTCTTCAGACTCTGCTTTAGAAGCCACCAAAGACCACACCAGCTTGCTTCTGCAAGGCTTTATTCTCCTCTTCCTTCAGTCCCTGCTATGATAGCATCCATTGTTTTGTTGCAGCCTTGTGACTCCAGGCTGTCTCTGTGTAAGTACAGTAGGTGAAAAAGGCAGACAATGTGAATTAATTATTTTACATTAAAAATTACCTTTCTCAACACCTGATCAAGATCAAGCTTTCATGAAAACTGACAGTTGAGAAAACTTCTTTTTGTTTGCAAATTATTGGATGGGTTCCTTCTATTGTGGCTCTTCTCTTGCACAATCCAAGATTATTAACACTTCAGACTATTTGTGAATATGTTACTGTGCTGGTTTTGGCTGGGATAGAGTTAATTTTCTTCATAGTAGCTAATATGGGGCTATGATTTGTGCTGAGAACAGTGTTGATAATACAGGGATGTTTTTGTTATTGCTGAGCAGTGCTTACACAGAGTCAAGGCATTTTCCTGCTTCTCACCCCACCCCACCCCACCAGCAACTAGGCTGGAAGTACTCAAGAAGTTGGAAGGCAACACAGCTGGCACAGCTGACCCCAACTAACCAAAGGGGTATTCCATACCATATGATGTCATACTCAGCAATAAAAAGCTTGGGGAAGAAGGAAGGAAGGGGAGACAGTGTTTGTCTTCACAAGCAACTGTTACACATGATGGACCTCTGCTTTCCCAGAGATGGCTGAACACTTGCCTACCAGTGAAAAGTGGTGAATGATTTCTTTGGTTTAGTTTGCTTGTTTTGCTGTTTGCAGTTTTTACTTTACCTATTAAACCGTCTTAATCTCAACCCATGAGTTTTCCCACTTTTAGCCTTCTGATTCTCTCCCTCATCCCACTGGGGAGGAGTCAGTGGCTGTGTGGTGCTTTGTTGCTAGCTGAGGTTAAACCACAACAGTTACTTTCTCTAAAGATTGCTCTTTAATACAAGAACAAGCTGATGTCTAAGGATTGTACTTCATTATTTGGCTGAACAGCAAAAATGTATGCTTCCTTTATCTATTTAAGCTCATTATAATTCAGATTAATGTGATTGTTGTTCAGCTATATGGGAGGACTAAGGAGAATCTCCAACCTTTCGTAGACAGGTGTGGAAATGTACTGACAAAGTCTGAGGAAAAGGCTGAGGTACTTAATGCCTTCCTTGCCTCAGTCTTTAACAGTAAGACCAGTTGTTCCCTGAGTACCCAGCCCCCTGAGCTAGAAGACACAGGCAGGGAACAGAATGAAGGTCCCATAATCCAAGGGGAAATGGTAAGTGAACTGCTACAGCACTCAGACACACACAAGTCTATGGGACCGGATGGGATCCACCCTAGGGTGCTGAGGGAGCTGGCGGAAGTGCTCACCAAGCCACCTTCCATCATTTATCAGCAGTCCTGGCTAACCAGGGAGGTCCCAGTTGACTGGAGGTTAGTAAATGTGACACCCATCCACAATCAAGGCTGGAAGGAGGATCTGGGGAACTACAGGCCTGACAGTCTGACCTCAGTTCCGGGGAAGGTTATGGAACAAATCATCCTGAGTGCCATTACATGGCACATGCAGGACAACCAGGTGATGCGGCCCAGTCAGCATGGGTTCATGAAAGGCAGGTCCTGCTTGACTAACCTGGTCTCATTCTATGACAAGGTGACCCACTTACTGGATGAGGGAAAGGCTGTGGATGTTGTCCACCTAGACTTCAGTAAAGTCTTTGATAGCATTTCCCACAGCATTCTCCTGGAGAAACAGGCTGCTCGTGGCTTGCATGTGTGTACTCTTCACTGGGTCAAAGGCTGTCTGGAAGGCCAGGCCCAAAGAGTGGTGGTGAATGGAGTTAAATCCAGCTGGTGGCCAGTCATAAGTGGTGTTCCCCAGGGCTCAGTATTGGGGCTGGTTCTGTTTAATATCTTCATCAATGTCCCGGACAAGGGGATCAAGTGCACCCTCAGTAAGTTTGCAGATGACACCAAGTTAGGTGGGGGTGTCGACCTGCTTGAGGGTAGGGAGGCCCTACAGAGGGATCTGGACAGGCTGGATTGATGGGCTGAGGCCAACGGTATGAAGTTCAACAAGGCCAAGTGCCAGGTCCTGCATTTGGGTCACGACAACCCCATGCAGCACTACAGGCTTGGGGAAGAGTGGCTGGAAAGCTGCCTGGCAGAAAAGGACCTGGGGGTGTTGATCAACAGCCAGCTGAATATGATCCAGTAGTGTGCCCAGGTGGCCAAGAAGCCTGGAGAAAAGGAAGCTGAGGGGAAACCTTATTGCTTTCTATAACTACCTGAAAGGAGGTTGTAGCGAGGTGAGGCTCGATCTCTTCTCCCAAGTAACAAGCGATAAGACAAGAGGAAACAGCCTCAAGGTGCACCAGGGGAGGTTTAAATTGGATATTAGGAAAAATTTCTTCACTGAAAGGGTTGCCCAGTGTTGGAACAGGCTGCCCAGGGAAGTGGTGGAATTGCCATCCCTGGAGGTTTTTAAAAGATGGGTAGACGTGGTGCTGAGGGACACGGTTTAGTGGTGGTTTTGACAGTGTTATATTTATGGTTGGACTTGATGATCTTAAAGATGTCTTCCAACCTAGGTGGTTCCATGATTCTGTGATTCTGTATATAGTAGCCTAGGCAGGAATGAAGAAGTCTGAGTGTCTGAGGACACAATCACGTATTTATAAATACTCAGTAACACCAGGTTTACTGTAAAATCTTAAAAAAACATGGAGAATGAGTAGTGTTGATAGCTGCTTCCAAGGCCTGCCTCTCTTGCTGGCTACTGCCTGCAGCTGACAACACCAGCCATTATTTTCAATACTCTCCAGCTGTTTACCTCAACTGTTTCTGGTAGTTCAGGATGGAGCATGTCACCAATCACAATGGACTGTGCCAGAACGTCTCCAGAAAACAGACTTTCCCAAACTTGCATAGCAGCACAATTTTATTGAACACTTTTTCACAGACATTTCTTTACTCATGTTAGTATGATAAATAGCAAGTGTATCACTCCGTACCAGTATCACACGATGGGTTAAACCGTTCAGGAAGTTGAATCCAGAGAATTTAGCAATGTCTACAATTTATGCATATTTCAGTCAACTCTTAGTCCATTACGTTATGCGTTCTTCTATATGGTTACTATCTTCAACATGATTCCATCATATGCTTTCTATTTCTAATTTCTGTTTTGTCCTTAAAAGAAGCGTGTAGAAAAGTTTCAGTCACTGTTTTGTGTTTAGTTCATGCTACAGGTCTTTAAAGGACACACATAGACATTTAGGGCCCTTTAAAACCTCTTCTTCAAAATGACACTTGTGTTTCAGTAAGGATACATTTTCACTAGTACTTTGCTGAACATCAGAAGTCATACTTCAGTATCTAACTACTTATGTGTCATATTATAAAGCCGATCTCATTTCAGCACAGTTATAATATTTAGATGTCATGGTTTTATGCTTACATAGGTTAAGATACAATGATGGGATATTTGAATTGTGAACATCTCTTTTTAGTCTGATTTCTTTTAGCCTAAGGAAATTAAGCTTAAATGATTATTGTTTTCCTGGCTGAATGCACAAAACACTCTGTCTGCCTTGCTTCATCTCAATATCTTTTGAACTGGTCAATCTCAATCAGAATTGCTAGGAAGATCAAGACCTCATACAGATCAAGAAGATAAAGATGTCATAAAGGTCATAGACATCAGGATGTGCTTCAAGCTTCTGGAAATAGCCAACTAAATGAGGAAAAAAAAAAAAACAACTTACATGCTTCCCTCATACAGTAAGACTTCAGTGAATGTTTAAACCTAATTAGCCTCTGAAGAAACAAGTTTTTAACTGGATTTGCACCAGATACCTGTGAATTTAACCGCATGACAAAAAGCCATAGAAAATCCTACCTGTCAGTTCCAGTGTGCTTGAAAGTTGCTTCTATAGAAATCACCTGTATGGTGGTACCTTCAACATTCACCTAAGGTCACTGTAGGCACTACTACAATAACATAACTAGGTTATTTTCACAGCTTTGCTGTATCACTTTGCCCAAAATTTTATCTCTAGAATCCTTAGCTTTAGTATTCGTATTTTTTTGTGTCCTGCCTTGTGCTTGTATTTGTGACAAACTACATTTATACAAGGATCTGATCCAATAAACAATGAAGACATTGCATTCATAAATGCTAAAGGTTTTTTAAGTGAGGGCCCAGGATAACTTTGAAAGACCTTTGTAACCCTTGCAGAATATCAGACAAAGGAAGCCCCAAGCCCAAAAGTCTGTATTGTATATGACTTGCCGGAGACAGATGAGTTGGAGAATGAAGGTGGATGTCTTCAGTCAAAGCAAGTTCTCCTGAACATGCGATTTGAGGCATACCCTGCAGGGATTTAGGAATATACAACTTTGGAAACAATGAGTTGGATCTAGCTGGCAATGAAGCTGACAGTTGCCATGAGGGTTGGATGGAGGAGATAGGTTTTATGTTTGTTATTCACTTATATATATTTTACTCTCTAAATTATCTAAGATCATCTTTTTAAGTTTGGCATAAGAGAAACATAACCTGATGCATGATATGCCAACTATTTCTGAAGTTTGAATACCACACTTTGCCTGGTTTAAATATACTTTGTTTCATGCAGGTACCTGAAAAGGAGAGGAAATCATGCTATCCTAACAACAGGTATCTGAACACAAAGAAATTCAGAAAGATATCAGCGCTTTTCATGGTGCCTAGATAAAAGTGCCCTGTACTAATGAGGTGTGTTACTATTATGCTGGATCCACACAACTGGAAAAGCCACAAAATCAAGAAAGAAACCTGGTAAGGGTCTTGATCATAAAGGACAAAAAAGAAAATAAAAGGAGTGAAAGATAAAAGAAACCATACTCAAAATATATATTCCCAGAAAAGTTTGTATTTTATGCAGGTTTTACATAAAACTGCTGCTTCTGTTTGGTGTTTTAAATTGCTCCAGAAACCCATCTGGAAAATAACCCTATTTGCAACTAGAAATCAAATTTACCTTTAACATTTTATCTTTCAGGAAAGGTCTTTAAAGAAAATATTGTTTTTCACACTCAGCTGTTTTCTTTGTGTAACTACAGGTGTGTCCCTTCTAACTTTTACCCCCCTTAGAGTGGAATGTATCTTAGTTTTGCAAAACCTAAAAAAACTTCTTATGAAATATAGTTGTTCAAAAGCTCTTGATTACTAAATTATATTAAAAGCAGATGTTTCAGTGCTTTTGATTAGGAAATAGCAATTAGATCACCCTCAGTGGGGTTCAAGTCACTTAATATGTGAACAGTGTGGTTTGCTTCTGAACCGTAACATCTTTGTGTCAATATAGGGAAAAAACAATTTTACAGCATGAATTATCTGCCTTACTCTATCTATCTGCTTTCAGAAAGGCGTAGAGCCTTAAAGAGTCAACATCAACATCAAAGGCAAATTTGGCTAGCTACCTCAGCTGCGTATCGCAAATGTTTACATTTGGTCAAAAAACCACAGTTTCTCACTAAAGACCTCTTTTGCAGCTGATACTGGATGGGTAAGTGGATTATTCCAAGCAACTAAAAGAGAAAGGAAAAGGCAAATGGGATCACTGTCCATGCCTAACTGTCTTAAGCAATTTTAGGTGCAAGCATAGTGCTGCTATAGTGATTTCGAGGTTATGATCTCTATTCACCTTAAAAAGTAGAAAGGTTATACTGCAACTCCGTGTCATAGAGTGGTGTTTCCTACATTTGGTTTCTAATACTTTGCCATCTCTTAGAACACCTGTTGCAGAGTGCTACAATCACAGGTGATTTTCTTTCTCATGGAGAAGGTGTTAAAAGGAGTGACAGTATCCAAGTCATGTGCTGGTATGGAGTCATGACACGACTGCAACATGCATCTTAAACTGGGTCCCTAGATCCAGTTACATGCATGCAGCCTGTTACAATAAGAGATATCTTACAAAGAGAAAATATTCTGGTTTGATGTAATTGAAACATTTCCTATTTGCTTGCATGAAATTTTATGTCACCAGATTTGAGACATTTCTATTCGATGTTTCGAGTTCTGTGAAGCAGGATTTGCAAGGAAAAAATCCTGAAGAATTAAAATGTTTTCTGCAGTTTTTTTTTCTTTTGAATTTATATGAGCTCCATCTTCTGTAATTTTGCAGAACAGATATTTTCATAGAGAATATTACTAGGTTTAAAATAAACAGAGAGAAAAACAGAGAGAGACAGCGAGAAAGAGGTGGAGTAATGTATTATTTATATATCTGTTTCAGAAATATCTGGCTAGTGCACAGTATCTGGCAAATAAAAAGTCACATACCTTTTTGCCAAAAAGCATATGTCGTATGGCTGCCAAAGACAAACCATCTGCATTAGATGTCCTTTGGGTAGGTAATATCTTGTTTCCTGAATGACCAGTTTTACTGTGTCCAGAATAAAGAATTGTATAGAAAACAAATAATATGTTAAAATAAAGGAAGAGCAGCTTTCCACTTTTGAAAGCTAAAAGAAACACATTTACCAAAAACACCACCCCTCTCCCCTCAAGAAAATAAAAAATGAAGGAGACTTTTTAATAATGTTTTCCTAAATACACATTAAAATTCTAATAACATTTCTTTCTGGTAAACCTGTAAGCATTTAGACAGTAATCACCCACTTAAGTTATTTTAACTTCTCTGCTGAAAAAGGTTCTCAGTGCCTTTACAGAGATTACACAGTAGCTAAATATTGGGCCAGATTTTCACAGTATCATAGAATCATAAAGTGGTTGGAGTTGGAAGGGACCTTTAAAGATCTAGTTCAACCCCCCTGCCATGGGCAAGGACATCTTCCACTGGGTCAGGCTGCTCAAAGACCCATCCAACTTAAACTTGAACACTTCCAATGACGGAGCATCCACAGCTCCTTTGGGCAACATGTTCCAGTGTCTCACCACCCTTATTATAAAAAAAAATTCTTCCTTATGTCCTATCTAAATCTAAACCTACCCTCTTTCAGTTTAAAACCATCGCTTCTTGTCCTATCACTACAGGCCTTGGTAAAAAGACGCTCTCTATCTTTCTTTTCAACCCTCTTTATATATTGAAAGGCCACAATAAGGTCTCTCCAGAGACATTGATTGATTCTGTATTTATGTGCTTAAGTAGTCAGTAAAACTGTTTTAAATCATCTTCAAATTGATGGTAAATCCTGCAAATGGATTAGAATGCACATATTGTAGAGCAATATCTAATTTTTTTATGAATGAATTGGAATTAATTTACATATTATGTGACAATTTGTTAATTAAAAAATTTCATTCAAATAATTACATTTTGTCACCTATCTTTCAGATATCATTGCTGTGTTATCATACCGGATATCTATTTCACAGTTTTAATCAAAATATAATTAAATTCTACATCCTTACAAATTGCACTTGTTCATTGTAGTTTCATGCTGGCTTGCAAGATTAAAGAGAGTCTGATGTAATCACTTCAGACCCAGCACACTTGTTTTCATTTATTACTGAAGCATGTAATTTTTCCAGTTCACACAACTGGTTTACTTGTTTAAATCCATTCTGTACTTCAAACATCTTTATATTCTTATTGTTTGTATGTCCTTTCCTCTCTTCCAAGATTCATAGACATATTCAGGCCAGCCCTCAGGAGTCCCAGACTTTACAGGTAACAGAGAAAGTCTGGAGGAAGGACGACTTTTCCTTGGTTGAGGAGGATCAAGTTAGAGATCAGTTAAGTAAACTGGATATCCACAAGTCCATGGGTCCTGATGGAATGCACCCACAAGTGCTGAGGAACCTGGCAGAAGTCATTGCTGGGCCACTCTACACCATCTTTGAAAGATCCTGGAGAACAGGCAAGGTGCCTGAAGACTGGAGGAAAGCCAATGTCACTCCAGTCTTCAAAAAGGACAAGAAGGAAGACCCGGGAAACTACAGGCCAGTCAGCCTCACTTCCATCCCTGGAAAGATGATGGAACAGCTTGTTCTGGACGTCATCTTAAAGCATCTGGAGAAAAAGAAGGTTATCAGAAGTAGCCAACATGGATTCACCAAGGGGAAGTCATGTCTGACTAATCT
>VYXH01008057.1:99564-136416 GCA_013397275.1 Burhinus bistriatus
CCTGCTCTGGCAGGGAGGTTGAACTAAGTGATCTCTAGAGGTCCCTTCCAACCCCTGTGATTCTGTGATTCACCTTTCAGATGCCTTGTGAAGTATTTACTTACCCTTCTCTTCATATTAGTTTTCCTACCTCATCTACTTTTCCCCTCTAATTTACTCCATCAGCAGTGATTAATATTACATTTTTTTTATTTTGCTCTTGGATTAAAAAAAAAAAAAAAGCAAAACCAAACCCCCAAACCCTCCAAAACAGTCTCACAAAGGGCTTGTCAGTGCACAGCAAATAAAACTACTTGCTAAATGTGTTCAATCTGCACTTTCATTATGTGGAATAGTATGATTTTCATGATCCTGATTTGAAAACATGAAACATATAAGCTTTTTTTGCCCTTTTTTTTTAAAAAATGAAATCTATTATAGCACAGAATTTAATAAGACCTTCTCCATTAATGTCTGTTTGTCAATAAATATTTTCTAAGTGAAATCTTTCAGATGAGACTTCCATAATGCATCAATTTTTGACTGGACTGGCCAAAGTACTGCATCTTTTTTTTATCAAATACATAACTCATTACATTATAATAAGTTTAACCCCTGTCAAAATCTTCTATGGGAGCTTGTGATCAATACAAAATTATAGTGCCTCTCATTGGGGTGTGTCTATCACAAATTTGGTATCTTCATCTGAACTAACAGAGAATGGAGACAATTGGGCACTTTAAGACTGTAATTTCTCTGATTTATTTTAGATGCTAACATTAGGGCTAGATTTATCATATCGAAAGGTACAATCTCTATTTGGAATAAAGGAAGACTGTGGGTAACTAGCTCAGACACAACTATCAATATCGTGTGGTGGGAATCTCAACTTCACGGTGCCTATCTCCTCTCAGTTTTTAAAGCTGCTAGTATTAAAAGCTCTTTGAACATTTGAGAAAGACTTACTGGTTTATGTTTTCCTTCAGGGAGCTGACGATTGTTTCCATATAGTGAATTTGCTTTGTTGGCCATTAATTGCCATTCCCAGGTTATCCACATTCCTGAAGATCCATGATACAGTTTACCTGGAAAAATGCCATTTACAGTTCTTTATAGTCAACCACATAATACCGCCTAATCAAAAAGGTCAAGAAAATATTCACAGATGCTATCCTATATTCTTCAACATGTGCAATCAGCTCAATATGCCCTAATCTTAAAACATTCTTAAACAATTTCTTAGCTTTATTAAAAATGTGTTCCAATTATCAGTGAGAAGGAATGAAGATTATATTTTGCAGAACCGGAAAAACAACAAAAAAAAAAGGTAAAGACTTGATGATTATAATATAATCATAATATTACATGTGACTGGAATTGCTATGTAGATTCAGCAAATGTGCAAAACAATGTCCAAAGTGAAAACAAAGTTGATTAGATCCATTGTAGTTTATGAACAGTGAAGGAAAAAAAAAACCTCTTCATCATTTCCTGCTAAAGGTCTGGGAACAGATTGTGTCCTCTTTTATAAATGCAAATGTAAGTGCCCAGTAGCATAAAACATTGTGTGAAAGGTACCAAAAGGGATAGAATGCATTTTAAAAACAGAGTAAGTGCCATGTGTGTGCCTTTTTTTCTCCAGAATAGTAAAGAATATTTTGAAGTATAAAATTAATATTTCGCTAAGACTCTAAAAATTCCTTAATTTAGTCTTCCCTTTCTGATTATCCTGAATTACTTTTCTACCCACTTTCTGACCAAATCACAACTTCATTATTGGCCTTGACAACACCAATGCTATCCATGTTAGCATACTATCATAAACACCTAAGCCTTGATATCAGAAATAAGTATGGTGATGGCAATATCTGCTGAGTGATATGGAAAGAGGTTAAAAAAAAAAAGGGGGGGGGGGAAGAGAGAAAATCCTTCCAAAATGAGAAAGTAATATGTGAAACACCCAAAACCAAAGAAGGGAAATTGAATAATTAAGTGGGATGAAACAGTTCCCTGCCTTCTATCAAGAATTAAAATCACAAGATGTGACGAAAGCCATATTTCTAGATGAGCAACTCACTTATGTTTCCTTCCCTTTCCTCTTTCCCCTCAAAATATCTAAGACTGGAATTTTTTCAGTACTTCCACTTCTAAGTATAAATAAAATGACATTTTATCTATTGTATTTCAGTTGTTCTTTTAAATTTCCTTTGTTATTTTTACATTTTTCCCTTTTTCCTTTTGCCTTTTCCCAAATAATTACTCTTCATGTTTCCCTTTGTGTGTTCCCTGTGTGCGTGTACTCTTTCATGCTATTATAAAACTTCTGAATATATAAAGGTTGCTCATCTACTTTGAAGAGATGAACTACATCAGAAAGCAGCGTCTATACTTTTTGCCTTTCTCAATTCATACTTACATATCGATACATACCGCCACAAATATGTTCTTTTGTATATATGTATTTCCAAAATATCTCTTGAAGGCCAGACACCCAAGATGGTGGAAATAAATTTGAAAATGATGAATTTGTAAAATTATCTGGCTAAAAAGGGCACAATATCCATCTTGAAAGAAAAGAAAATAATCTTTCTTTTTCTCGACGCAATAAAAAAAATCAGCGTTTGCTATATTTTTTCCCCAGTTCTTCACTATCCGAAAAGCCTTTATAGCTATCTATGAAAATATGATTCCCGTTTTCACCATACTCTCAATTTTGTCAAGTGATCTCACTCAAATAACTGTGTTGACTTAAATTAGTTTGGATACTAAGAGAAAAAAAAATAAAAATCACACTTTTTGTTTGCATCTAGAAGCAAATCTGGTAATTAACTATGTATAATTTATATGAATACAAATAAAGACTAAAATTACTCAATTGTACATTTATAATGATATATACTTATATCAAGAAAAACTTGATTGTGCATAGATACAAATCAATGCTGTTGCATAATTCCTTTTTCATCCTATGCCTTTTATAAATAAAACTCACAACTTAAAATGAATATTGTAGAACTTTGTACTTAGATTTTTTTGTACTTATTCTGTGAAATGTTTGTAGAAAGCTTGTTGTAGTCTCTGCTGTCAGATATTGTATCAGGTACTTTTGTGTTTCAATTTCCCTTTACTAGATGTTTTAAACCACATCCTTCCTGTGGCAGTGATTGATCAACAATGAAAACAATAATTTTGTTTCCACAGAAATTGAGAAAATTTTCCCTTTGTACAATATTCACTAGAACTGCCTATCACAAAAAATATCTTCCTTCATAATATCTTGTTTTCCTCCTTACTCTATGGACTGTTTACCATGCTGTATCACAC
Source organism: Burhinus bistriatus (assembly GCA_013397275.1). Classification (NCBI taxonomy): domain Eukaryota; kingdom Metazoa; phylum Chordata; class Aves; order Charadriiformes; family Burhinidae; genus Burhinus; species Burhinus bistriatus. The sequence goes on from VYXH01008057.1 coordinate 102,868, forward strand.
TTTATCTTTCTCACTTTTTCTCAACTGTTGCACAAGTCTTTACCAGTTCCTAGCCCTCATCTCAACTTAGGAAGTTACAATCATGATTTTTTTGCAGTATTCATCATTAACATCTTTAATATATTTCACAGTCCTGAATATTTTGGAAATAGCTCGGACTATATATTTTTTTGCATCTAAATGTGATCATCTGTATCACTTTTAGAGATATATATCTTGCTTTTTGGACTATGACTTTAAATTATCTGAACTGTGACCAGTATTCAAGACCTGAAGCAGGTGATGAAAACAGGCTATTGTGTGATTTGCATTATCACATGATGTGGGTCTAGCAAGTAAACTTTTTACTCTTTGCTCTGCATTTCTTAGTCTGCTTTCTGTTGTTACAGTAGGTTCTAAAAAGTTGATATCTGTCCTCTGAAAAATGTCAATTTGTTAATTTATTTTAAAAGTAAACAAGGAAAACTTCAGCCTTAGTGTATTTGTTCCAAAAACAGAAAGAAAAGGGGAATATAATACATATGCACATGTATTTCGAGATAGCAGCAGGGGTGTAAATCAAACACCAAGGTACCTAGATTACAGGACTTCTGTGTTTCAGACAGACAGGAACAAAATCCTAGACCACATAGCTGAAAAGTTCTCCTTTGAACCAATACTTTGTGACAGACAGGTAACACACGGTTGTGTGATATTTTTGAAATATGTTAAGGTCTTGGTAAAACCTGATTTGTGTGATGGAAGCCTGATTGAGTGAACACTACTACAGCTTCAAGAAGGGGAAAAACCACCCCACAAACAACCAACCATTAGGGACTCTTCCACAAATATTTGAATATAGTGCTAATACAACTTATTTGATTGTCGTAGCTGGCAGTCATTCTGCTGACCATTTCTTCTGAGCTCATAGATAATACACATTGCTATTTGTTTATATGCCATGCAAAAACCTATTTGAACTAATCTCAGTACTCTTGAACAGTATCAGGGAGCTTGGCTAAATCCATACCACTTGCAATTATTTGGTTGCTGCAAATGTTAAGTCTTTCCTAAAATAAACCATCATTATTTTCACTCAGAGATACCGTAGTAAGTGTCATTGATATTTTACTGGGAAAATGTGGTGGAAAATATTTGGCTATGTCTATATTAGTAAATTAAATATGCCCAAGAGTACTCATAAGCACTGAAGCTGGCTAAACAGAGTGACTTGTGTCTGCTCTGGGACACACTTTTTGCTTTCGGCATAAGGTTACTGCATGAGAACTGCCTAAGTTGAATAGTCCCTGGAAAATTCAACCTCCCAGATCTTGCCCAGAAACTGTTAGGGACAATGCTAGTAGCCATAACACAAAACATGTTTGAGGCCCTTCTAAGATGGCAATAGTATATGGAGTTGTATTTCAGGGCCCAGGAATGCTCCTGAGTGCTGTGTGCTGTATTTTTAAAGGCACAGACTCTGGTGCTTCCCGTAAGATCCCATTTAAGAAAGTAAAATATTGTGAACAGTATCTTATCCTGAAAAAAAGTCTTTGTTTAAACACTGACTGTGTTTTGTAGGATTTAATTTTCTCTGATGGCTAAGAGTCTTTCTCTTTGTATTTTGTTTTATTTTATTTGTTTCTCCGTCAGTATGACTCCTGTTCTACAGCAACTAAACGAAGCTGAAAAGAGAAAAAAACATCAGCTCTACATAAGGATCTAATATATGAGTTTTTTTCATTTGTTTTTCAGCTCACTCATATTCTAGTAAATATCACAACATCATGGCACAGATTCTGTAGCGGTTAGTAAAATAAATTAACAGAATATATAACCCCCCAGGCTTCATAGATCAAATAACCATGAAAAGGGGCACATTTTTATGATGACTGCAGAGTTTGCTTCCAATGACACAGTACATTGGTTCCCACAGATGTCACAAATCAGTTTTTCTTAAAAATGGAAAAAGAGTCCCTTAGTAGTCATTATACAATTAAAAAAAAAAAAAAAAACAAAAAAACCCAAACAAATATTCACTCATTTCCAGATTTCTGCTCCTCTTTTATGCCCAGAAGATTATATTATTCCTACCAATGATGTGAGCATTTTAGATATGGGAAAATACTTATGTGTATAAGATTATCTAAAAGTCTTAAAAAATTCTTTATATGTCTTCTTATAAGCATAAAACTTCTTGAAACAACCTTGATTTTTCACAAGACAGTTACAGAATTTTCAATAGTTTCTTCTTAAAGAAAGCATATTCTACTGCAAGAAAAATATTAACCCGTTTTTATTCCACTTGTCACATGATCTTCTAAAATACAGGAAAGAAGCAATCTTTGGTGTCTCATAGATTAGCTTTTGTAAGTTTATATGAACTTAAGGGAAGGCTTCCTTTTTTACTCATCTTCTTCCCATATTGAAAGAAATCAGTTCCCTATTTCAATATAAATGGGTCATTTTAATCTGTGTAACATGATTCCAGACAGGGAAGAAAGAAGACAAGCCTGTCTTGAGGACAATGAAATCTACCATAACTACACATACATAAACACATTTGATTTGGATAAAACAAAGGCACATAATAGCCCAAGTACAACAGAGAGTATATTAAACATGAGATTAATGCATTACTCTGCACCACCACAAGTTCTGACTGAAATTTCTCATGGTAGAAATAAAAACACTAATAACAGTAAGGTAGCAGAAATGCATAGGTAAAGTAATATGCCAAAACAATAAGTGCTTTAATTCAGTTTACTTTGATGATCTATTTTGTTTCTGCATCTTATTCCTTTGATTATAGACATGAAAAAAATAAAATACTACAAATAAGAGAAGAGACGATCTTTAGATTACTGAGAATATATATTTTTAACAATTATATTTTCTATGAAGTCAAGAAAAGAAAAAAACCAAACAGCAGCATCTGGGATAGAAGAAATGAAAGGCAATCAAATCTGAACCAATAGCCTGCAAATATCACATAAGCAAGCAATGTGCTCCTATCAAAAAGAAAGCCAATGACTTCCTGGATTGCATTTTAAGAAGAGCATTTTCAGCTAGTTTAAGGGAGGTGATCCTCCCCTCTGCTCAGTTTTGCTGAGACCACATCCAAATTTCTTGGTCCGTGTCCAGGCTTCCCAATACAAGAGAGACCTGGACATACTGGTGGGAGTTCAGTGAAGGGCCATGAAGATGATTAGGGGTCTGGAGTATCTGATATATGAGAAGGTGCTGAAAAAGCTGTAACTGGTCAGCCTGGAGAAGGCTCAGGGAGATACTGTAAGTTTGTATAAATTCCTGATGGGGAGGAATGATGAGGACAGGGCCAGACTCTTCTCACTTGTGCCCAGAGACAGAACAAGAGGCTATGGGCACAAACTGAAATACAGGAAATTCCATTTAAACATAAGAGAATACTGTTTTTAACTGTGAGGGTGGTAAAGGACTGGAAGTGTTTGCTCAGAGGGTGTCTCCATTCCTGGAAGTCTTCAAAAGCTGTCTGGACATGGTCCTGGTCAACCAGCTCTTTCGCCCTGCTTGAGCAGGGAGTTGGACCAGATGACCTCTAGATACCCCTTCCAACTTCAGCCATTCTGTGATTCTACGAAAAGATATGTAATGAAATACAGTAATGAAGAAGACATTTTCCAGGAAAAAAAGATTATGATACTGATGAAGAAGTGTTATTGAAGAGGGAATAGCTGTAATACACTCAATTTGGCTACTTGGAAAACAGAAGCTTCAATGTGAGATCTTTCATCACAGTAGATGTAATCCAAAGCTCATGGAAGGAAGGAAGGAAGGAGGAAGGAAGGAAGAAGGAAGAAAGGAAGAAGGAAGGAGGAAAATATGTATCAAAGGTTCCTGAATGTTTTACAAGGAACCTAGTTTCCAAAGTCTCTCATAAGAAAGGAACAAACTAAAGCAAAAGAAATGTTAAGAAATAGGCACTTATAATAGACACCTTACACACATATGCACACCTGTATTCTCTACATAATTTAGATAATTTCATAAATATTTTTGATCATTTAAATTTCAAATAACTTTAAGAATTATTTAGCTATGTTAGTAAAATATTAAACACACAAATTTTATTTAGAATAAAAGTCACATTACTAAGTTGGTCAGCTGAGATAGATAAAACATTTTCTTGTTGTGAACTTTAAAGGGACCTCATTCCATTATCCAAAGCAGTTTAAAGCAGATGATTTGCTCACAGATGATTGAACAATCAGTACAAGAAAATGTACTTCAATATCTGTGCCAAAACACAGATAGTTTCTATGTACAATTAAAGCTTTTTAGAGATAAAGTGAGTCTCTTTAGGTTTCACTTTAAAAAGTTATTTACATATGTGACATTTCAAGCACCATTCAAAGTTTAAATAAAATGCACTTTAAAGTAAATTAAAAGCAAGGTGTTTTAATTTCTAAATGACACCAGAACATTCATGTATGCATGGAAAATAAAATTAAATGCATTTTAAAAGTGAAACAAATGAGTCTTTAGCGCTGGAACCTATATTCACGTTATTTTCTGACAGCAGCAGACACCTTTGTCATCAGAAGGGCAGGAAATCCCTTCACATGATCCAGATGCAAACAGTTGAAGAAATAAAGAAGTTTGAAAACAGGATACACACCTTGGTATTGTGGTGATAAAGAGTTTTAAACAACTATATTTTCATTTAACTGAAATGGAAATACAGAAAAATAATATAACTTGAACATAAATTTTTAATAGGATCTGCCTATGGATCTAAGATTTAAAAATGGCTGTAAATTCCAAAATCTCAGGTTTTTTTGAAAGTCGGAATGCTTATTTTTCATTCCATTCATTTGTAAATTGCCTATATAGTTTGCCCATATAGATTACTCACATTAAAAAATGTTCCCATATTTCACACGGTCTTAAATCTGAGTACAAAATCATCCTCAATATACAGCACTGTCTCTGTAGTTATCTGTTTCTATCATTTGTGTTATATTCCTACTTCATTTCTTATACATGGTGGTAATTTAAAACAAACCAATATGGTGGAAAGTAATCTAAACATAATAGCATCATATGTGAAATAATTTTTGTATTGTTTTTTGATACTGCACATCTTACTGTCTCTTTCCATTTTTTACAGAATTTATCAGAACTGTTTATTTACTGATTTGCCTGATTGCTGGGAAATTACCCTCCACCAAATAACATAGTGATTATTATATATTTTTGAAATTATTTATAGAAGTCCCTTATTTATTCCAGCATTTATTATTCCTCTATGTAGCACAGAAACCATGACTCCCTGCACTTCCCTATGCACATTAAGGTTTTTCTTCTAACACCCTCTTAACTTGAAGATCAATAGCAGATATCCACATCATCTTTTCCTTTTTTTCATTCTTAAAAATGACTGAGTAAATATTTCACTGCTACTTTTTGCTTCTTCAGATGGGTTGCTTAAGAACTACTGCTGTTATTGCACCTGCTTTTCTAGTAACTTAAAAAGTATTTGTAGTGTTCACAGTCAAACTCCAGAAATCTTTTCAAATAACGTCACATAGACTAACTCATATTTACTGTCACTTAGAGTATGACTCCTGAATTGTTCTGTTTATGTTTTGTTCTCTGAATCTTCACTGTTAACCTCTATAGCAGACCTGGTCTTGCCTAAACATAACCATGGAGTTAATTTCTGCTCTCAGAGTAGTTCTGTCGCAGTCAATAAATACCTGAATGTCTGTACAGTAACACATCTGAACAGTTGTAGGAAGGATCAAGATACAATTACACAGCTGGCATAATCAAATGCTTTGTGATAAAAAAAGTTGTATTGCAGACTGCTCCAACATGTGTTTTTTATTTTCTAATGAGGCCCTTATTTGGATGGCAAATGCATGCTTATATCATGGAAATTTTTACTTCTATTAGCTAAGCCTCTGAAGTCATTTCAAGGCATATGCATTTGAACTGTTTTATTTCCTTTTCTTTGAACACTTTTCAGAACATTGGACTTTATAAACTATATTTAGAATCAGCAAGACTGATTTAGAACAGAAATGCTCTTTTCATGAATAAATTTTAAAATTTCATTGCATATCATAGGTAAAATTTTTCTTTATCTAGAAAAGATTTTTTATGAAAACACTCAAATCAGCAAAGTCACATTTGGGCATAGTCTCATCATTAGAGTCAGACAGCAACTTCAACACTTACTTTGTATTATTTAATCAAACAACTTTAAATAATTAATAGAACATCTACTGAATTTACTGTTTTATAGCACAGATTTTGACTATTTTTAGAGTGAAGTTATATTGTTCTCTCACTTGGCACAGTGTAGCATAACAAGCAGTTCTTCACCTAAGTGAGAAAACTGTATTGAAAAAAATCTGCTTTCCCTTTCTGAGTCCACTTATTTTATTTTTTTCTGGAAACTTGTGTCTGATATTTCTTTAACAGCATTAAACTTGTGTTTGATATTTATTTAGCCCTATAGGAGGAGACAGGATCTGTTTAGGGTCTCCAAAGGTTTATTGTCACAGGATCCAGGAAGCAACAGTATGAACTGCTTTGGTGACAAATCCTGTAGTTAGGTTACTCCAAGCTGGCTTCTGTAGAGAGTCCTGCCGATCTTCCTCCGTGTTCCACATGAGTGCTCGTGTTTATTAATACTGAGATACCTATAGGACCATGATGCTAGAAGTTTAAGTTCTTCAATAAAGATATCCTTTTTTATAGATTTGATTACATAATATAGTGAGCTACTTCACACGGAACAAATGAAACTGATTCATACGTGCCTATATAATTACAGCATCACAGGACTAAATATACTAATAAAGTATGCCATCAGAAAGACAGCTTTTAAAGTTATAATGTATCATCAATGTAAAAAGGTAAGATCTTTGTCAGAATCACTGACTCTGGCAAAGCGAGTAGAAGGTGAAGATGTGAGAGGCCTAAACATCTTTTTGGAGATCTACACACTGCAGCACACACCAGCTATATACTTGTTTTGTGCATTTACTCCCAAATATTTGGCCTCCTCATTAAGACAAGACAGCATGTTGGACTATACATTTTATTTTACCATTTAATGTTTACAAAGCCATTTCCACCAGAAATAACCTAGACAATCAAAATAAATATGATATATAAGCAGAATGCAATACCATATTCACTGTCGCATCATATGTCACAGAAAGTAATGACCCTATTCACACACCCTCACATAACTTCCTAAGAAAGGAAACCAAAAGGCATCCTTACCTGGCCTTTATAGTGCCTACAGCTAAGGTGAATATCAATATTTAGTAGTCTGAAAAGTAAACACACACCAACACTCTTTCAGTATTTACCACAAAGTTAGGAAGCTGGTAATAAACCTCTCTGAACTACCTAGCTAACAATCAAGTACAGATCAGTTGAGACTTGTTTTATTTTGGTGTCACTGTAGAACAAAAACCTTACTCTCTCACACACTCCCCAAAATAATTTATGAGATACGTGTCATAGTTTTTATTTTAGTTTCAAAGATCACCCTTTGAAGTTAGTTGCATAGGAGGAAATTCATATCCTTTTTCTTTATCACTATTAGTCTTTTTTTAGTTATCTTTAATATATCCATGACAGAAAGTACATTGTGTCCCTGAGTGGAACTTGTCTTCTGATGTGGTATTTAAACTATTTTTACTTCTCAAATTAAAAAGAAGGAAGATTTTAATTCTGACAATGGCATGGAAGCGGGAGAGACAGTTACTGTTTCAGGCCTGGAGGGAGCTCTCTGAACTGCAGTCAAGAAAAGAATAGACCTTTTCATGGTCTTTTAAACGGTAGAAGCGTTATTTTAAAATCTACAGCACAGCTTGTTTTCCAGGAGACACTTTGATACCATGCACTACCATTTGCCAGTTGATAGCAAATACTATCAACTGGCACATTTACCTTCAGTACTCTTGAATAGTGAACTGGAAATCCAGCCAGTTATTCATTCAAAATATAAACAAGTGTATCCATTACTTGACCAACTTCTCACTCCATAGTTCAAGCCAAAATTCCAACTAATTTAATGGAAGAAGTCCATGAAAGGAAAAGAGATTCCTCTTATTTTTCTAACTGAAAGTCTAAATGATGGAATGCATTCCTAAAGCATCAGGAATACTCGAGGAAAGTATTGACCTATCAACACTGGAACTAAAATCTGCTTGGAATTAGACTTTCTTGGGTGGAGATTAAAGTATTTAATATCTTCAGTGAATTTGCTGAAGGAGATCAGTAACACACACCTCACTGTTAGCCTGTAGACAGCAACAATGCTGCTGTTTTTACTCTTCATAATTAGAAACTCAGTTTGCTTGGGCTTTGCTCAGGGATCAATACTGTGTCCTAAAATGCTGCTGAATATTACTAGCACAACATTTAAACAGGATATGATCAAAAATATTTTAATAACATAATCACAAAAAAGCTCTATATGTGGTAAACAAATGAACTAGTAATAAATAGTTGGGATATGAAATCTGTGCTAAAAAGAGTTAGTTACAAGTGTCTACATAAACTGAAAATAAACAAATAAAAGATTTAAAAATCATTCACTGCCAAAACCAACTTGTAAGCATGTTTTACAATACTTCACTTATGTCTCAAATTTTGATTATGGAGGTAAAAATGGCCAATGTTACATTATTGTTTCTACTAAGAAGTCAGTTTAATAATCTGCCTATGTTAAAGAAAAATATGACATCTTTTATTGCCTACTTCTGGAAAATTCATGAGTGGAAAGAGGGTGTGAAAAGATCCTATGCAGAATAATCTGTGATTATCTCATTGAAGTTCTCTCATTTAGGAACTGTATGCTTCATTGCCTTCCCTCTCACATAGTCAACTACATACATAAAAGCTGAATACAATTAAGTATGAACCTTTGTAACTCTGAGGGATTTATTCAATATTTGCATAACAAAGGAAGTGGATACTATTACACTAAATTTGCACAGTCAAAGTATCAGACAGTCAGAGCTAGGGATTCCCATGAAAGAAATCTTTCATAAACATTATGCATAACTGATCCAGCGGTCTCTAATCTGGGTTCCTAGTTACAAAATTGTTCTGACGGGTAAGTTCAGAGCAATGAGATACTAAAACTTCCGCAGCAAGCAGTCTAATGCAGACCTTAAGTTCAGTTTACAACCTATACCTTCGTTTTAGTGAGGAATCTTAAAATAAGTAAATATTTATTATTATATTGTCATTTAAATGTTTTTGACACAGGAATTATGACCAAAATCTGCTATGAAACCAGAGCCCTTTTTTTGGCATAACAGTTTATTATCCAGAGATATGGTTATCACCTTATTAGTAGGAGTTTCTTTAAAGTTATTACTGTGCTGACATTTTTAAATGGTAAATTCTAAAATAATAATAATTAAAAAAAAAGATAAAAAAACTGTGGAAATATTTTTTTAAAAAGAAAACCTTGAAATCTTTATTTCCTACATCTATTTGCAAGAATACTTTTCCCCTTTTATCTATTTCTTCCTCACTATATCATACCTACTTTCTTAAGGTCATAGCCTCCCACCTTGTGTAAGAATAAAATCATTGTACTCAAGACACAAGCTTTTCAGCATTATTCTGTATGGTGTATATTTTGCATTATAAAACTCTAATCATTATTATAGGTTGCTCAAGTCCTGTAATAACAGACATCAGAGCAAGATGATTCATAGAAAAGATCAAAAGACAATTATTTTTGTTTGCAATCATTTGATATATTTGACAGTTAGCTTTCTTGCTTCTTCTTCCTCCCTCTTACCTGATAATATAAATATTTTTCTTCTTGTTGAATAGACAAACACTATGGTGAAATCCGTACTCCTGGCAAAGAACTTCATAGAGTCACTGTCTAAAGCCACAGCAACAAACAGCAGCACATCTGAGAACCTTCGGCTCAGGGGTAACTTCATCAAAAGGGTCCCAGTCATACCTGAGATAGTCTTAATGTTTAGTGCGGAACTGTCATTTTGGATTTGGATCCATAGATCGTGTGAAAATGCACAGAAATAATCAGGTGTAAATCATTTGAAAGCAAAGTACCATTTGTTTTAAAGGAATAAAGTCAGTAAGAAATTAAATATGATATATGCTGTTTGTCTCTCATATAACTATAAAAAGGAAAAATAAGGAGTGATTTATTTTTAAGAAGCAGAAAAATATGCAGAAAAAGCAAATTCATTTTTATTTCAATGACTTTGTCTTTCCTTTGGCTTCCACGGTATACCCTGCAGGGATTTAGCAGACATTGAGAAACTATCTTCCAGAGCCTGACATATCCCAAACATACTAAAAAAAGAAGCATTTACACTGACCTTGATTTCCATAGGAAATAAAATCAGACTCAATATTCAACCATAAAAAAACATATGATTTGAGGAAAATAATTTTTCTGTAAGTGTTCTCCAGAGAACCTCTGCAGGCTTCAATGGCTGAGCTCTCATGAAACCTAATTCTAATTCAGCTGTATAAAATCTCACCTCACTGGCCCTGCAGCACATATAGCCCAGGCTTGTTTTTAAAACCCTCTGATCCATAAAAAACCTCTTGAAAATCCTCTGCCTTGACCAAAGCGCCCTAGAAACTTCTGTTCAGATTCTGGAAACAGAATGGGAGTGCTAACAAAAATCCAGAACATATTACAGTAACAGTAAAAAGTACCTCCTGTAAAGCCAATAAAACAAGCTAACAGAGATGTACATTTCCAGGTGGAATTGAGAGACAGTATCAAGCTCAATAATTTCATTGGTCTAGTTTCAGCTGAAAATTTGAAATTTCACTTCTGGCATTCATTTAAACTCTGAGCCTGAGTTCTGGCAAACAGAATCATAAGGCCCTTTTGTCTGAGGACTTGACTTAAAAATTTGAAAGTCAGGATGTCACACTAAATTTTGAAGATGTGCTGTCTCTGAGGTGAAATTACTTGTTTCTTTTCAAAGTCAGTCAGGCTCAAAAAGCAAGTGAAAAATTTTTGTCTCAGGAACTCGTGGAAGAAAACTCTTCCTACCTTATTAATTCAATACTGTTTTTGTTTAAGACTCACATTCTCTCCAGCTCAGCTTTATGCAATATCTTTTTCACCAATACATTCTAGGCATGTATTTCTTTTATCAGTTGTTTTATTCTGGGTTTCGGGGGATTTTGTTGTTGGACGGCTTTGTTTTTTTTTAATTGAGCGAAAAAAAGAACCCCATGTAATTAACATGCTAATTAAAACACTCACAGGTAAAATATACACCCACAAAAAAAGGAAACTCTGAGCCTACAAAGCTCTCTGATGCAATTCGGATTCTTCCAGTGAGATAATGAAATGTTATTTTGGGAAATGAAAAATAAATATTTTTCAGTACTGAAACTGTTACTTGTATAAGGAAATATTTTCCTTCTTTTGGTTTTAATGTACTGAAGTAGTACCTCAGGGCTGACTTTTGCTCATAAGGTATATTTGGATGACAAAAATGTTTAGTAACACATTTTTCAATTAGTGGTTTTTTAATTAGCATTTTAAAATACAAATATCTACAAATAATGCACACACTGGAGAAGTCATTCTTGTTGGTTCCCTAAACAATATTTTTTACCCCAATGCAATAACATCAGTTGCTGAGACTATAAACTAGTCAGCTGCTTATTTAAAAGTTGCCATCTTTACAATCTTATGTTTTGGAATTAAAACACTTAACACCACTGAAGGGATTCCTAAATTAAGATGTAAAACTTTTTACATGTGGGTGCCTTCTAATGGCTAGGAATGACATAATTTACTTTAATCAAGTGTACAGGGAGTCTGCCAACTCAGTAGACCTTCATTGGATCTAATGAAAGATTAGATAACTAAGTCACATGTAGAGAACTCCTTTATAGACATCTATATTTAGGGGTCTGAATTTGAATTTTAATTCCTTCTTTAAAAGTGTAGTGATCATGCTGTCCAAACTGCTTATTGGGGCAGTTCTTTGAGCCACCTAACTCTGTAACTGATCTTAGTTTTGACTGGGATGATGTACAGTTTTACCTCCATGGGAAGGAATCTGTGGACAGTTTCTGAGCTGAGGAGAAGAGGAATTATACTGACACAGTAGTTGCTTTGGTGCTTAGTTCTTCAGTTCAAACTGGAACCTGGGAGGTCTGAATGTGTTCCTAAGCAGGCCAATAATTCAACATCTGCTCAGGCCTGCCTGAAACATAAATCTCAACATTCATTTCGACTTAAAACTGGTGAGGGACCCAAATAATTTGGACTTCTTAAGACATCCATTTAATGTGTAGAAAATAGGTTTTTCTTTTGTAGGTTTCTGAGGTTTTACAGTTTGGGATTTTTGGGCTTCCCCCCCCCCCCCCCTCCCCCAGCACTAAAATAGAAGACTAACAAGCTGATCATTTGAGATTATTTCTGGTGATATATGGTCCTGCTTGGCTGATAATGTCCCAGAAAGCTAAGGAAACAGAGCCAAAATATGTTTTGTGCCCTGGTATTTTATAAATGCAAACAGATTATTAACATTTTATCTTAGTCAGTTATTTGCTGATGTTAAATAAACAAACCACATGCATTTGTTTGTATGTAAAATAATCCATACAAGGCATTCAAAATTTTAAGCAGATGTCCATGTTGCAAAAATAATGTGTGTAATTAAACATGGTTAAATACCAAGTGTATACAATTCCTTTTCTTGCCATACATCTCATTGCTAGAATGAAGAATCAACCTTTTTTCTCTGTCGTGTGCCCAGATAGGTGGCAGGCACAGCCACCTGGGCTGTGAGTTTGCTTTGCCATCCATGTGCAGAGCACTTTTCCCCCCTGTCTCCATACTCTCACATGAACACCAAATACAACCACGCAAACAGCAAACCCCAAGCTTTCCAGATGACTTAGTATATTTATTCTGTTCTGTAAATAGGAAGCTATATTCTGTACATTGGAAGTGAAGAAAAATAACAGACAACTCTCTTTTCCCCTCACTATTTGCAATTTGGGCCTATACGACAAATAATTCATTGCACGAAAAAGACTTTTTTAGAAAGAATAAGTTTTGTAATTTTCAGGCTATTTTTTCTGGACCTTTGTAGATCTCTGAAATTCTGCTTAGCTGACAAGAAAGTAAGCCTTTTGTGAATAGTCCTAAATTAATTTTGCAGAGTCCTAGACCTCTATTACAATATTTCATAGAAAATATGTATATTGGAAAAATACACAATTATGCAGCTAGTGATATTCTTTCCTCCTTTATGATTTTTTTCAAAGATCAAAGTAATTTTATTCCAGAATACTGAGCACTTTGAGTACATATTATGACACTTGACCCTCTCAACCACGTTTCTGCTTGGTATAATTAACTGAAATCATTCAAGAGTACATTTTGTTCATTTTGATTAATCTCATAGGGCTCTGATAATTATTTATAAATAGTTAGTAACAGAATTGACTGACTGACAAAAACCATTGCAATAGAACTATGTACTTCCTTCAGACAAATCAAAATCATTTTGAAAATAGTTTCTGGTTGTCTGTGTCTGGGAAGACAGCTAAGCTTGTTTTTCAATACATTCAATTAGAATAACACATACAATTTAACATTACTAGAGCAACCTTCGATTTTCCTTCTTCTAAATTTCCATCCATAAATTAGCAATCTGAATACTATGCTCATGCATACTGCATGTCAAATGTGAAAAAGATGTCAATACCAGCTTTGAATAAGTCCCTTTCTTATAAATGAGCATATGTTGCATATGTTGTATTTTCCCTAAACTGAGGGTGTTAACTTCTGAAGAAAAGATTCTAAGAATTTAAGGCTGCTATTTATTTTATTAATTAATTTAAAATGTCATTTTAAATGTCCTATGTCATATTAAATATATGTCATTTTAAGAAATACCTTGGTTAGAGTACCTTCTTCACACTTCCACTCTAGTAGAAGCTAAATTTAAGTGAAAACTGCCTTAAATCAGACAATATAACTGTGTGTTATCATTAAATGCAAAGTAAGTTAAGCCATCATACTAAATGGTTATTTTGTGACATCAGAAGAACTCAAACTATCTGCGTGCTAGAATTGGAGCTGTTGAAAATGCATCTTCGTACATTAATACATATGGATTTTTAAGTTTAAACAACAACCAAGTTTTATGGATTTGTCTTTTAGGATAATATACTGTTAATTTTTTAACCTCTACACTAATATTACCTGCTTTAAATCTTGAAAACAGTTCAACATAGTTCTGCTTTAGGTTTTTTTTCAGTATCAGTGAATACTGATTTATTTATTTGTTTCTTCTTTATATATTTAAGTATTACGTACAAGTTTAACTGTTTTATTTATTTATAAAGGTATGTTATATATAACATACATGCATTTCTTCAGCAGTTATCCATGCAAGGTTGTCTGAAAATCAGAAGTGATGCTGAGGTGTGATTAAAAACACTGACTTCCAAACAAGGATTAATCAGAAGCCCAGAATTACTGTGTTCAGAGAAAATGCATCACTGAGAGCTGAGCAGTGCCAACTTCATACACCACACAGTTGTCACTGGCGGCAAGTTGCTGCGGAGCAAAGCTGCCTGCTTCAAAGGGTTTGTCAGACCATCATGGGATTTGCTGCTGAGCATGGACTTAAATACTAACCTTGTCATTAACAAATCACAACTAGTTGGGATCACCAGGAAATCATAGTTTTCGTTTGTTAATAAATGAAACACAAACATGCAGGTCCCCGCCTCACATGCACTGCTAGCTCCTGCCTGCTTAGCGACCAGACTAGGCTGAAGGTGAAATTCAGTATTGCTAGCTCCCATCAGAAGGTCCCTAAGTAAAGCCCAACTTCAAGGTACATTTTGGAATCAATATACATGCAAAGACTGCATTCTTTGCTACTGTTGGTAAAAATAACCAGCAGCTTCAATAGCAGCTGAGACCACCTCAGATATACCCCAGGTCTATGAGGAAGGGAGCAATACTCTGTGCTCTCTAGAGAAACAAGAATATGTAAAGCTTTATAAATAGAAACAAAACAGACAGGGTGGTGAAGTGCTGTTATCCTACTTGGTCTTTGTTTACTGTAACATCAAGTATTCCACACCATTTCACCAAACAGCACATTGGGCTTGATGATAGGATGCTTAATGCAAGCTGAACAAACCTGTCTTTCTCACTTTGCAATTAGATACGCAAAAACACAGCACTGAAGATCAGTGAATCTCCTTTGTTTATCTCATCTTTCACTTTTAATTCTTAAGGACAGTTTCGTTATCTTTTGAGAGGTACTGACAGGCCCAGGGAATGTAGCTGTCCAGAAAGAGCAAGTTCCTTCAGTCACAGTGCAATGTGGAATTTTAGTTGGGGCATTTGGTATACAAAGTGGAAGAGAAATTGAGTTTCATGAGATTCTGTTTGCAATCCTCAGACGCTCTACTTGTGAGACTGACAAGTCAATTCACTCTCTGTCTGTCATGAATCCTACAACTTGCCTCCATGTGGCTTATAATTCTGTTGCGCAGCTCCTCAAGGGGCAGAACTGCAGGTGTAAACATATCTCATGCACTTTATCATCAAGGTAAATTAATTTAAGTTTCTGAACAAAATTGTGTAATACAATAGTGAAAATGCTATTGCTGGTTCTAGGGGTTTTTTTGGGGGGGGTTGTTTGTTTGTTTGTTTGTTTTTTTTGTTTTTTTTTAACTAATCCTGCTGCTCCAGCAGCAGTCAGTAAGACTGACAGATGACTTAGTCTATGAAGACAATAGGTTGCAGTCTTCATGGATTTATACATGTTGTGTGATTGTGTGTGTATAATGAATATATAACACACAGATGTATTATTTTTTTCCTTTAATTGCTACAGACAGGTAAGAACTGGATCTTCTGTGCAAATTCTGGGGTTTTTTTTGAAAGAAATATTAAATATCAAACCTTTTCAAAATATAATTTAGAAGAAAATGCTTTTCAGATCAGTTAAAAGCTTTCTAGTTGCTAAACAAAAAATGTTTTGAAATGAAATGTTAAAGTAATATATTTTAATGAAAAATCAAAGTATTGACAAAATATTAACATATCTGCAATTCTGTGTTATTCTAAAAAAAACAAAACCAAAACAAAGAACTTTTGCTAAAATATACTTCATTCCTGACTATTTAGATTTCAGTAAACCAACACTTCTAAACAGCAAAATGTTTTGCAGTCCATGGACTGTCAGTTCTGTCTTCACCAAAGGGATATGTAATAAATCAATCAAAATAAACTCATAAAAAGACAGACAGTCACGTTATAGGGCATAGAGCAGGCTATCGGTGATGCGTTTTAGGAATAAAATTTCTTTGCTCTGGTTATTTCCTAAGTTCATCTTCTATACGCAGGCAATCTGTATGAGACAACAGACTTGAGGGGAAATAGCTGTTGTGCTGCTACTTAATTTGACTGTAGCAGAACCCTGGAAAGTAATGCCTCCTGCTGATGTGGCACCCTCCTGCAGTGGCCTTGATTGAACCGATATGCTAAGTATATTCTAAGTAAGTTCCTCTAGGGCCTTATAGGGAGGATTAGCGACTACTCTGCTCCACTTGGGCAGAGACACTTTCACCGAGGTGGGCTTAAAAACACGCATGCGGGGGCAGACCACCCATGTCTTCAGAGCCATCAGAACGTGGGCTCTTAGATCTACTTTTAGCTGAGTCCCACTTGATAGATGTAGAAATTTTTACTGAATCTATCTCTTGTGCTTATCCTTGCCTTAAAACTGAAAGATACAGTCCAAAATCACACAACTTTGCAGGTAGTTTCAGGACTGGGGGGTTCTGTGCCAGTGCTGTTTAGTCTGACCTTTCAGTGGGCTGTAAGTAATACATTTAACCTTATGTGATCCAGAGTAATGGGGTGAATTTTGCACTGAAGAAATAGTTTTAAAATCTCTTCCCTTTGATTTACATGAGAAACCATGATTTACCTGGTTTACATAACCTTGTTATGCAGTTTATTTTTGCAAAAAATATTTTCCCTCGCTGTTTAAAATCAGCCAATGTGTGTAACTGAAGAAACAGAATTTTCAGTTATTTGGCTTCAGTAGAAAAGTAAGACCCTCAATAGTTTTCCAGTAACTTTTACTTTTTAGAGACAAATTCATCCATTCAGAATTTGTCTAAAACAATATTTTCACTCATTCTTCCATCTGCAATATTAAAAAAATAGTTTGAACATAATCCTTTGGAAAAACCAGGGAACTCATTTAACGATTTCACTATACCTCTAAATACAGCAGTCAGCCCTGGTTTTCATTATTATTCCATTTCTATATAAAATACCTTTTTTTTTTTTTGAACAATATCCAATTCTACTATAAATCTTACAAAAGAATTCTGTCAAACTTTCCCTTATTCCTTTAACATATGCTTGAAAACTGTATTTTTACAGTTCTTCACTTATACGGATTTCCATATAGGGCCTTTTGTCTCGGAATCAGCAGCTGGTTCAAAAGAAAATGTGAACGTGTTTTCAGCAGTTGCTGATGGTTTGAGCAGCTACTGACCTCTGGGTAAAAAGAATAAACAGCAAAGCTGAGAACAAAAGGAGTCCTCAGGCTACTATTAACTCACAGTAATAAGGCAGACATGATGTACTGTGGTCAGTACAAGTCTCATTTGTAGATAAGCCATAAAGAAAAAGCATTCCACCACCAAAGAAAGGTCAAAGGTTAAAGTATGATATGATTGTTTTTAACTAATCTTCCAGTGACAAATTTCTGAAATATGAAGGAGCTCTTATTTTTCTGAAATATATTTCAGGGTATTTTTACATGACACTTGATGTTTCAAGATGCACTTAGCAAAGAAAAAGCTTTTTTATAGATTTTGGAGGAAAGGGAGGGCTGAAGGGAAGGGATATTAAGTTTCTTTCCGAAAGCAGTCAAAGTAATGTTTACGTGCAATCTTTACACTTTTCTGGCACCTAATCTTTTACAAAAACAATTTATTTTACCTAGCATAGTTTATTTCAGTAGGAGCTTTAAATATAAAAAGAGAAAATTATTTTTAACAAATTACTTTGACAACTGATAAGAATACGCAGAATACTTCAAATATAATTAAATAAGATCAGGTTATGTATGTCTCCTTACTTGGATTTGACTCTTAAATGGTATTCCTGTTCTCGTGTAAATTTTCTTTTCCACGCAACTTCAGGGCTTGGAAAGTTATCCCTGAGAAAAGGAAGAAAGAAAGAAATAGCATCTAAAATGCCTCGATTTCCTTCTAATCAGAAGCTGACAGTTGAATATTTGAAAAATATATCACTGTTAGTTTAACCATAGTTACATTTTTCTGTTGCAGTTCTGATAGAACACAAATCCTAATGAGCCTTCGGTCAATGTACTATACATCCCTTGACTATTCCTATCCATCAATATTAGGACCTCTCCCCACTTTTTAAAACCAGAATATGTTCATAAAGATCCTGTGGTTGGATCCCATTTCAGTGCTTTATAGTAAACCTCCAGAAAAATGCTAACCATCTTTGTGAATACCCAGCTATTTACTAAAGAATAGGAATAAAAGGGCTGTAGCAAGAATGATCATTTTTGATGTTTGATACTAGAGGGACCCTGAAGAGTGAATGGAGGAGTGTTTTTCCATTACAGTTCTGAAAAACAGTGTCAGGCTTTATGAACTTGATTCACCACATCTTTTTACTGTAAGCCAAAATTATTTTTAGATAGGTATCCAGGCTCCTTCAGTAGACAGAGAAGAAAACTCTTCCAGGGAATAGCCCATTCCATTCTAAAAAGAGTGTCCAAGAGAAGTGAAGTGAACCACAGGAGTTACAGATTTGCAGCATCAACTCATAGAAGTATCAGCTTGTGACAGAAATCTGTTTACCATCACTTTTAAAGCAAAGAGAAATGTTATCTTTTTTGAAATAGCAAAATAAAATAAGATCTTAGGTAATTAGAAAGTCAAGGCACTGAATTAGACAGTAAAGCTGGTATATGAATTTTAAAACCCTGAATTTGGAGTTGTCATAAGAAGTTTTGCCAGGCCATGCTATTCCATCAACAGCATTTATTCTTTCTCAGGGGATAAGAAACATATTTTCTTTTAATGTGCATATTTTCCTTTTATTTTCTACAGTATTCATCGGTGACCATCTCCCTCTTATTTATACTAAGCCAGGGACCTGATTCACCCCCGTATTGCCATTGCTCAATTCTGTCAATAAACTTGGGAAGAGATATTGGAAAACTGACTGAAAGCTTCATATTCAAACATTTTTGCAACTTTATGGGTAATAGTCTTACTGGCTGGACTACATAGAACAACACTTACTTTTAACAGCTCCGTATTCGTCATTCTCTTACGATCAAACCTATATGCTGTTATAGTTTGGCATGATGTTAATGTTAATTTTGAGCTTGCAAATTCTAGTTCAAAAAGCTTCTAATGTCTTTTACTCATCAAAATACATATTAATAATTCTAGGGCTTCTACACTGGAGCTTTTGTCTTCTGCAAAGCTACTCACAACCCAGATGCTACTCGCATCCCAGAAGAAACGAGCATGTTAAGCTACAAAGTCCTGGCCTTAAATTGACCCTTGTCTCTCTTCTCCAAAGAATTAACATTAAAAATATTAAAAGTTTTATGTTAATTAATACAAATTCGTAATAATTCTGCCTGTTCAGGACATCTGCTACTTCAAAAATTCTAAATAATTATGTTCTGAAGACATAATTACAATTCCAGTGGTAACTACTACAAAATCAAGGATTTCATTTGACTTTTTCTTTTCCCCTCAGTAGTGTTTTTAATGGATAGTTTAAGAATTGCTAATGGTAAATTAAAAAGCAGACCCTAAAAACAGATTTCATGAGATGGCAATTATCTGATTTGGCTGAAGCCTCCAGATAAATTTGACATATTCTTCTCTTCTTTTAAAATCTGTTAAAAGGATACACTGCACAAGGATAAACATCATAGCTTTACTTTGTTGAACAAAGGAAAAAAAGTCTTTTTTCCCAACTCAGTTCAGATAAATGTCTCTAAGGCTAATATGTTTTGGAATGAATTAAGGGATAATCTTAGTTGCTTGTTACCCTGTCAAGCAAGGAACTGCAACACTAATAAGGACCAGAGGAAGGATGAACCTAAATCAGATGCCAAGAATTATTTAGCTTTGTCTCAAGCTATTCAACTTCTGATGGATGAGTCAAAAAATGTAAATAATGAGCTGAGCAAGACTGAAGAACTGCTTTCTTATGACATCCTTTCTCCTCTTCATTGTAAATGTAGTAAACTTCTAAGCATTGCCTGAAACGTAGCTTTTAACCTCAAGAATAATTTCAACATAGTAAGAAGCATTCCTCAGCCTCTATGTTTCAGCATTTGAGGATAATGTCTTGCATGAGAACGCTGACTGATGGACTCAGCGTAGTCAGTCATATAGGTGGAACTGCTCAACAGGTTGCATGAGCCTTGTTCTGTGTTTCCCACCACGGCTGTTTGTGAAGGCTGACAAACTTGGCATTGCATAACTAAGGAATTTCGAGCAGAATTTTCTGAGATAGGCACTACTAACCTGAGCTTTATGGAGGAGCTGATCCATGCCTTTTTTAATCAAGCATAGGAGAAACAGTCCCTAATGGTCCTATGTACAGTAATCAAATTTCCTGGTTAAAATAGATTCACCCAAAGGTCAGGTCTCAAGCCCTCAAATCTTGCTGCAGAGCTCTGCAGTATTGCTCAAATTCTCAGCAGCGGGCTGCTGCTTTGAAGGATAAGGAAACATTTACATAATAATGTTACACAACTCCACAGTTTAAAAAATCAACAGCTCATGACTGACAATGAGAAAGAAGGTGCGAGATCAAAAGAAGTAAAAGTAGCAGCACGACTGCAAACCAAATACTGGATTACTGGATTACTGGATTACAATGTCAGGGGTTTTGTTTGTTTTCTCCCTAAATACATATGCATTGGAGAAAAGGGGCTTCTGCCAGCTTATTTTGTGGTTTGGCTTACCTAAAAGGAAGTCACTTTTATGGTCTGGAAAATTTAATATAAAAATATACTCATTAAAAAAGGGAAAAAGTACATGCTAAATTCTCGATCTTACCTAAAGTGTAGATAAGTTTTTGTCAAAAGACAGAATGGCATTTCTGTAGTCATTACTTAATGCTCATGTCACTTAGCCTATATTAGAGTTTAACTTTGTGGGTTTGAAATTGATTACAGTTTTAAGAAAAAAAACACAGAACTTGCATGAGAGATTTTATTCAAAAATAATTTCTTCTCTCTCCCGAAATTGTTTCTCAGGCATAAGTGTTCTCTTTCAGACACACACAAAACAAAAATCTAAATTATGGTCACAGTGAGATCATCATACAATGATCTTTGCTCTCAATTCCTCTGTTGTCTCACTACTGACAAGAGGAATGTCTCCGCTCTCGGTGCCTCCTGTGCTTGCCGCAATGGCATGTGTATTTCTAGATAAACCGTGCAGTAATTTTTTCCTATTTCTGTTAACATCAGCTCAACAACAGTAGGCAAAGAGCGTTTGCAGTCACTTCGGCTGGTATCTGACCCTGTAGTGAAACAAGCTTCAACTACGGCTGTTTTGCTAGAGTTACACAAAGATACTGCACAAGAGGTAATTCAGTTCAGTGTGTAAACAGGGTGATGACAGTAACAGCAACTGAATAAAGCTGTTACTTCATGGCTTCTCATTTAGTCATTACTTACACTCCAGCAGAAAGATTTTTTTGAAATTCAATACACTATTTCCTGCCCTTTTGATCTAAAAGAGGAAAATGATCCCTTCTTTTCAAAGACCCAATGTTTAAAAGAATATAGGAATGAACATTTTGCAACTGTAAACTGTAAGCATGTAAATTACTGGGAGTAGTTGCTGCCTTTGTTGCTGGAGGAAAAATGAGAACTTTGTTTAGCTGGAGGTACAGTGATTGATAAGCTATCATGAAGGTTTTCTGAGGGTTTTTTTGTTTGTTTTATTTTTGGGGTTTGTTTTTGTTTTTCTATGTTGTTTTTATTTTTGGAATTTGGTTTGGGTTTTTTGTGTTTTGTTTTGTTTTGTTTTAATATAGATTAAGATTTAAATATAGAATCCAAATTCAGTGGATTTTATTAGTTTGTAACAAAATTGCACACCTCTTTACCTTGGAATTTGATCACTCAGGTTATATCCAAATTATTTCTTATGACTTTTAGATGTGCATCAGATAGCTCATTGTTTATAATCTAGGAAAAGCTGGTATCTAAAGTGTGTTGCTCGTTTGAATTTTTCCATACATCAGAGCCTGACAAATGTTGCACAAAATTTAAAAAACAGTGAATTTTTATAGACATTATCTAGATTAGATGAATTTATGACTCTTAAAAGTACATTTATTGCATTTCAGAGTAAATAAATGAAACGTAAATAGAGGAAATACTTTAGGAAGAATTACAGGCTTTCCAGTTGTATAAAAGGTAAATTAAAACAGTTCTCACTCATGGTTTTCTCAGCAGCCTTGTTATAAAGATGAACCTTTTGGCAGTTGTCGTGGTTTGGGCCAGATTGGCCCAATCCGGTGGAACGACAGATGCTCTCTCTCTCTCTTGCTTCACTCCCGAAGGGAGGCAAGAGAGCGAGAGGAAAAGAGAGACTTAAGAGTTTAGAGAGAGCTAAACTACTTTAATGAAATATTAATAATAAGATAACAAAAAGAAAATAATGAAATAGATACAAAACCGTATCAAGCTCCCAGGATGACAATCACGTCACCAGCAGGCACCGGGGAAGTCCCAGACTGGACTCAGTGACGGACGGGAACTGGATTCCAGAACAGGATCAAAGGCAGATGCACAGACAAGGAGAGAAAGAGAGGAAAAGAGAGCGACCCTTTGATCCCTCAGCTTTTATACTGAGCATGAGGCAGATGGGATGGAATACCCTGTTGGTCAGTTTTGGGTCACCTGTCCTGTCCGCTCCTCCCCGCAGGTGTGACCCCTCTACGCTTTTCCGCTTCCGACCCTCCAACGGGGCAAGTAACAAAGTTGGCTGGCCTTGGGTGTTATAGCAACAAGTATAAGCAAGAGCCTCTCTGCATACTGTTCCTTCGCATCAACTGTAAACACGGGTCTTATCACTCTGAGAGTGAACGGTTTCTGCATAACATGCCGTTAATTTCAGCAGTTAGAAGAGGCCTAACTATAAAGTAAAGCCACTGAACAAAATTGGTCGTTTTACCTCAAACCAGGACAGCAGTGATCATCCTAGAATTAGGTAAAATATCAAAAGTAAAAGTTTTAAATAAATCTTCCTTTGATTCAGAATTGTAGATGGTGATAGCTATAACAGCAGCAACAGTGGCTAAGAAGTCTATTAAATTACTGCATTCTTGTGGGCATTTCTAACATAGTGGGATTAAGGGTACTAGAGAACAGGATGGAAAAAATAAGAATTGATCAGAATTATAGAGGTAAGCGTGAATAGAGAGCTAACTGGCAAATCATTTCTGTAAGCCACTGGTTGATGTGTGTTAGGTTTTTCCTTTTCTTCCTGAATATCTCATTTTAGAGTCTGCTTTCAGTACTGTTGACAAATGTATTTTCATTTGTTTTTATAGATCTAGAGGTCCCTGTTTAAATGATACTGAGTTTGTAATAATGTAATATTTTTTTCAGGGAAACATGGACAGGACCACTAAAGGCCATAGATGCCTCCAAAACACATATAATTTTCTCATAAATTCTCTTTTCAAAATCAAAATTGTAATCCACTTTTATTCCTGCCCTCACCTGTTCAAGAGAAAGACAAAAACACTGACATCCATCAGTCCTTGATGTTTCATAAACTTACTAGTTCTTTCTCTGTTGATCTGGAAGTTCTCCAGTTCTTTCATACCTACCTAGATGAAGTTGTCTGGCTCTCAGCTGAACCATAAAATAATCCAGAAAGTAAATAAAACATTGCATACTTCTGTTATGAAATCTGATTTGAGATATACCATGAAAATACACCGCACATATACTAACTGGATTGTGTAGTGACTACAACATTGTCTCAAAAATACTCAGATGCATCTTTTCAAAATAAGTGGAAGAAAAGTAAATTATGCCCACTTTTTGCGTACAGTTTACAGCTATGGTATTTGGCCAAGAATAAGGAACCTTAATTCTATGCCTGCTCCAGTGTATATGGATTAAGTATAAAACTTCGCATTCACAAGACTCTGTAGCATCTAAGCAATTCATTAGGGTTTAATTAGGATATGTGGGGAACTCTACATCTTACTTGTTAAATACTGTTATGGAGAAAGAAGTGTAATCTCATGAAGTCACCGGGAGTCTGAGAGACAGCAGGCTGTATGTGCTTCTGCTGTTTTCTGCAGAGAACAGTCCCTTCTTGCAGTGTTATCTCTGTTTTGATTTTTTTTTTTTAATTTATAAATTGCTGAATTTATAGAATATGTTGTTACTTGTGTTTTCTGTTAGCTACTTCTTGTTGACTTCTTGTGGTGCATGTGCTTCAGTTGGAGATTCATGTATGTATCTTCAGCTGAAGCATCTATCTTTCCCTGTGCACTATAGTGTGCCTAGTGCATGATTTTTCTCCTTCTCCTGTACTTCAGCTGTTGCAAAATTTCTAGCTTGAATCATATTTGGGGAGTTTGTTTGTTTGTTTTACTGGTTGGAATGAATAAGATTATTAAATACTCCTTAAAAGGAAGGAAAACGCTGCAAAATTGAACAACATAAAGTTCTTGTTTCTAATACAATAAAAATCCAGAAATACAAATATTCCTGCTTTTAGAAATTGTGCTAGTGACTTGGCCTCTCATGCAATAATTTAGGACCATTAGTCCTCAAACACCATTTATTTGGTATTCACAAGTCTATCTGCTTTGCTCATCCAGTATTGGTAAATAGGTCCATTTTGTACACAGCAGAATAGAGGTCTCTCTCCTGACCTGGTAACCAAAGTCAGTTTTCATGTCTATCAGGAACAAACCCAACAGCTTGAGCACTGCAACAGCTTTCTGCAGAGTCAAAGCGTTTGGCTTAGCTTAACTTCAGTGGTGTAGGATGAAGGGGAGAAAATAAAAGTTGATGAGCAATGAAACTAAAGAAGCTTCCCGGTTTCCTGGAGACTGCTGACACGCGTTCTCCTCTTGCTAGTGTCTGTATCTGCTGCCCACCCATGTTCCTCACCTGCTTGGCGAGACCTGTTGCAGCCTGCACAGGGCTGGCTGATAGCAGCACCAGAGGTTTTGGCTGCTGCTTCTCAGAACAGGGTTCGGTTGCAACCACCTTTCATTTGATGGGACGTCAATTTGCATCTCTACCCTCCAGCCAACTGACAACTTTCCCAAACCTATTGGGAAATGCCGTATCTGTAAGACTCTGTGCTATTCTGTCAGTTTTGGTTAACGAGCCGTCAGATTCAGAAGTTACCGATGTGAGACAGATAGACAGCTGAAAAAGTATAGTGTTTGCATAAGCCAAGCTTCTTTAGAAAAGCAGGCTAATCCAAAGTAAAAAAATAAGATGAAATAAAATAAAAAATAAAATCTAAACCCACTGAAATGAGAGCAACAGAAATATCACAAAGGAAGAAAAGAGCTTGAACACAGATAACCGAAAGAGAGATATTAAAAGAAAGAAAAAGAAACAAAGATTTTAAAGCAGAAAAGGGAAATAGAATAGAAATAAAAATAGACAACAAAAGAAGGGAAAAGAGAATGTGAGCTACAATGGGAATTAAATATAGAGAAAGAACAAAAAATGTTAGAATTAAAGCAAAGCAAAAATAAGACAAAGATGGGAGCTAAAACTGGAGATGGGCAGTTAATCTTACTTATATAACATTTTATTTTGCTCTTGCCAGGTAAAGGGTTTCCAGCAAAACTTTTGTTATTATCACAGTGCTCAGCTTCCTTGGATATCTTTACTGTCTCAATCTACCCACAACATGAATATTTCAATTTCTTAACTACGCAGTCTTCAACTCTTTCATTTCCTATTACTGCAGCAACTGTGAGCTATGAAATTCATATTTTTAAAAAACTGCATCAAATGTATAAACTTGCTTTACCTTATCTTAGTTTGTATTTAAATAATTTACATACAAATGATATGGAATTTCATAAATTGAGTGCATTTATTTCAAAAAATTCTATAGCTCTTTGAAATTTCTCTCAGTAGTCCCAAAGTTCTGAAATAAGCATATTCGTGTTTGAGTTTTGAGAACCATAATTTTGCTATGCAGTTTTGAAAATTTTGATCAAAACATACATATTTAATCTGCCCTAGGGCCTCATCTGGAGCTTGTCAATCCCCAATTATAGAGGCTTGTGTACTTTATTTACTTATTTAGTTACTTACTTGATAGACTATGCTTGGTGCATGGCTTTTTTGATTAAAATTTAGGTGCTTCTGATTTTGAAGCAGAATCTTTAAGTCTGTGTCATCCCTAGAATCATCTTCCCAATCATAATGTCACCTTCCAGTCGCAGAGGTCTTGAACTTTGTTGTAGTGCAGCATGAATGGAGAGAGAAAGAACTCAGCTCTCCTACCTTCACTTCCTTACAATGTTTCAAAAGGGGATGAGTTTATAGAGAGGATTGGTGATGAGTAAGCCTGCTGCTAATTGCATTTTTAGTAAATATTATCACTACTAAATTATTACAGAAATTGCACACAGAGCTGTTTAAAATTTTTATTTATTATTTTCATATTTATTTTAAATATATTATTAGTATTAGTGTTAGTGTTAGCGTGTTAGTGTTAGTATTAGTATTAGTATTGGTATTAGTGTTAGTATTATTAATTAGTTTAGACTAACATGTTCCGAGTTGAGAACCTCAAGAACCTTAGGTAAAAGAACAGCCAGGTGAGCCATGTGCTCACCTACTCTATCTGGGGAAGTTTCTAACATAAATAGAAGCAGGAGTCTTGGATGTGGGATATCTCTGCACTAACGTTAAGGCATCTTTGTTGTAAACACTGTAAAAATTGCAGATACCCAGCTTAGTCTCACTTTAGAGTTAATGAAGAGAAAAATGTCACTTCGTGTAATATGATTCATCCCATGCTAAGGTATCCGTCTAAAATAGGTCAGTCTCACTCTAAATATGTATAGTTCTTTCTTTTCTTTATACAGCAGCTATCTGAAGCTAGGGCAAACATCTCATCTTAAGAGCCTTCCAGACTTCCAAATCAAATAAACCCATAACTTTCTATAAAGAGTTCAGATTTCTCAAGGCTTAAAGCTGCAGGGATATTTGGATCACAGTTTGGATGAAGACATCTAAGTTTCAACTAAATCCTGCTTCTGGCTTTACAGACTGGACCCAGTCTGTAGTGATACAAGGGACTATTGCACAGCTATTTTTTTTAAACCATTGCTAGTTTGCCCTTTTCTCTGCTCCCACTGAAACTAGGAAAACATTTTGTAGGGTATATTGTATCTAATTTTAAAACACACAAAGAATAGAGAATAAATAACTAAACCATTTCAGGTTGCAATGTTTACTGCATGCATGCTAGAAGGATATAAAGCATTCATTTGGAATGACCTGCACCGCTCGACAGATCTAGCCATTCCAACCTCGTGTCACAGAAACTTTACACCATAACACATCATCATTTATTTCTTCTGTCCTTTACTAGATGTTGAAAGGTGGTAGTAAAGCTCCAAAGGAAAAAAAAAAAGGGTAGACATTTTTATAATAATATTATTGAGAAGTTAATATTGCAGCAAAAAGGTTGCTGAAAAATAAGTTCTCAAAGTAACCCACTGAATCCAGCAATCCCACACTAGGGATCTTCCTCGCTTCGCCCCCCTCCTCCCTCCCCTCCACCCCTTAATGCTTAATGTTCAAACGTCTCATAACTGAGCTAGGCCCAGTGAAATATTCGCTTTGAACAAGCACTGGCCTTATTTGTTCATATCACAGACTGGAAGAATCTGGAAACACAGTCAGTCCTCTTCCCTTTACGCTGCTCTAAGGTACTGTAGGCTGATCTCTATGGAGCTGGACAGAAACAGAAATGTTACCAACTCTCTAATTAGACTTTACGTTTTAATGACATTAAGTAAAGCATTAGGTTAGAATTTGCATTATAGCAGCTTTATCCTTAAAATTTAATTCTTCAGGGGCATAATTACAAGCAATGATGTGGAAATGAGTCAATTTGACATTTTATTATGTGCTGGGGTAGTGTAAGTTTTATACCTAATGCAGGACTATTTCTTTTAAAGCCGTCCTTCCCCTTGTCCCCACGATAAAGCTGTTAAACAGGATAAAGTACATCCATCTATTAAGCCAGGATGTCTAAGCTGTTTTCACTGACTCTTTATAAATCGTTCAGCAAGAGGTATGGAGATCAGTGTTTGCTGAGAAAAGCTCAGCTAGTATATTGCCCTTACAAAATGTCAAGGCTCTTTGGGCTTAAGGAACTTTAGTGTGTAGGCTGATTGGAGGCAGTTCTTTGAAAGGCAGTTGACAGAGCACTACCAATGGGTCAAATGTGAAACATTAAACATTTCTCTGAAAACTTCAGAGAACCTTCACTTCTTCTTAGGTCTGCATGAACAGCGGTAAAATATTTTTCTGTAAAGTTACTCTTTTCAGTCTTCTTAATATGGAGTCTTTGCCTCAATATTCAACTGTAGCCTTGTCATTTAAACTGTCTAGAACAAGACTTTGTTTAAGACTTCTGGATTAACAATCACTGTATATTTGCCTTTAGGTTTAGTTATTATACTTTATCTTTATAAAGCTATATGTATGACTTTGCTTTATGAAAGCTTTGTCAATAAGGCATTTGGGAAGAAAAAATAAAATTTAAAATCTTCTTTTTTATGATGCCAACATAAAGAAGATAATATTGAAACTAAAGATTCACTGTGGTATAATTTTTACAAACACACAGGAAGTCCTTTTTCTGAAAGAAAAGAAAATCTGAACACAAAATACCAAGTATTATCGTCCCCTTCCTGTGTGACTAGAATGTCTATGTGGCCTAATGACATAGATGACAGCAAGGTCTAAATAAGCTTCAGAGTGAGTTCAGCCAGAGTGTCACACCAACATTACTATACTGTTTTTAGGACTTGAACCTACAACGCTGTTACGTACAAACAGTGTTATCCCAGCCTACAGAGAAAGTCTGCAGCAGAGTGAGACTTAAACCTGCTGAAGTCTAGTTTAGGGTCAGACCAGAAAGCAAACACTCTTTTCCTTGAAAAAGTAAGATTCATCACACCTGAACTTAGAAATCTGCAATGCAGATTAGATGCAATCTACATCTAAACTAGCCATGCTATAACCCCCCTAGGTCACTAGAAATGGCACTTTTAAGATTATTATCATCTGACCTATTTCAAACATGTGTTTCCAGATACAATTAAATGAGTTTGAAAGGTATTTCTTTTTCAATGGTTGTGCCAGTAAATATACCTGTCTACTTCAGGACACCTAGATGTAAGGTTACACTGAAAAGTAGATGTCTAAATTTTCATTTTGGGCAGTGATAATCTAATCAGAACAGCCAATGGTATCTGAATTAAGTCATTCATCTGACTAGATTAAGTTTTCTCTTTAAGGGTGAGACGAATAACTGTACACTTCACTGAGAATAATGGGAACTTAAACACTAACTGAGACACAGTCTCCTACATTTTAAACACTTGACTCTAGCAGTCTAACTCGAGGGCTGATTCTTTCCACCCCAAGATGTCTACTGTGCAGATTTTTGGTTCAGTTAGATGTCTAACGTCACTAGAGACAGTGTAGGGTATCTTGCTTGGCCTGGCCTTCAGCTGTCACTCCAGAAGACGATGGGGGTGTTTTGCAGGTATTGTGCAATATCTGCCAGAGTTGTGTGCGCATTTCAGATACTCTATGGTGTTAGACATGCAAATTATCAATCCTAAAGCATATGTGTTACGTCCTGGTCCAATCATGTGTCCAGGGGCGGGGGGTTCATAATAATTCCAAGTGTGAGATTAAGACACAAACAAAGTCAGATGCCGTTCACTAGGGCTTTATTGTTACTTCCCAGCAATAGTCACTGAGATGAGTGATAAAGGCAGAAGTAGAGAAAAGGTAGAAAGGAGAAGCAGTATTACGGAGCACAGCAAGAATATAGTCACCACCACAGGCCCGCAGCATCACGAAGGTCCTCTGGAGTCAGCGGCATCCCGTTGATCTGTGATTCTCAAGTCATGACAGTGGTGAGGGTCCCAATTGGGGTAAGGCACAGCACTAGTTTATAGTCTCTGATGACTTGCAGTTTGGCCCATCAGCGCTATGGTCACTTTTGCTCAACAAATCATCATTTGACAAGGTCACCATATAAGCTTTTGCTGCCTTTGTCGTTTGGGCAGCACTTGGTATAGCACAGCCATGACAAGCGAGGTGTGGTTGCTCTGATAACCAAGTGTGTACCCCCTTTGTTGTCAGTATAGCAGCAGGCAAACTTTGAGACATCTTGTTTTTCTGTTGGTCTCCTACAATATGTTAAAAACATATATGAAAAAAACGGAAAAACAACAGAGGGAGCACCAAAGTCAGAGTAGAAGGAGGTGGAGAAGGTGCTCCTTGGCACCAGAGCAGATATTTCCACAGCCTGTGGAGGACTCATGATGGAACTGCAGTCTGTGGAAGAAATATCTACAGAGGAGAGAAAAGCGTGAGAGAGAAGAAGTGGCAAACTATAACCATAACCCTCCAAGCCCTGTTCACCTGTGCCACTCAGTGTGGGTAAGAGGAGTCAGGAATGAAGGAATGAAGTTGGGTGTGGGAAAGGGGGGATGGGGAGCAACAATGTTGGTTTAATGCTTGTCTTCATTTCTTACTACCAGAATCTATTTTAACTTGGAAGAAATTAAGTTAATTTTCCACAGTTAAGTCTGTTTTGCCCACAACAGTAACTGGTAAGAACTCTACCTGTCCTTATTTTGACCCACAAGATTTGTCATCACATTTTCTCCCCCTGCCCCTCAAATGAGGGACAGTGAACGTATGGCTGGGTGGGTGGGTGACTGTTAGCCAAGGCTCACCCAGCACAGGAACAATGTCCTGTTCCATGGAAGATAAACCACCGTTAGATGTACATATAACTGATAGGAAAGCTATCTTCTAAGAGTATTTATTGGTTATTTATTGTCAAACTAAAGGATTATTCTTTTGTCCTGGATCTCATAATATTCAATATTAACAACTTGTATAAAAAGATAATATTTTATTGATTTGGGTGCTGACGGTGGAAGATTTGAAAGCCATTTAGGTGATAAGTTTAAGTTGAACAGGTATCAACAACTCAGATAATCAGAAAATATTACATTGGATAAGGTAAAATGCAAAATGTTTATACTTAGTGATAATTGGCTGAAGAAATACAAGAGGCAACATTAGTGGATAAGAAGTAGAAATGAGCAAGGGAACTGCGAGTTCCAGTGAATAATAAGTCAAATGTTTTTCACAGTGTTGTGAAAAGGAAAATACTGTTGTGGACAATAGATGTATTGTTTGAAACAAAATTAATTGATTTTTCCATCCTACATGGCAAGTGGTAAATCACCAGTTCCAGTCATGTATTTAATTTTGGGACACACACAATTCAAGAAGGATGTAGGCCAATTGGAAAGAACCCACGGAGAGAAAGAGAATGGTCAGAGCTCTGGAAAACATGATGTATATAGAATGGATTAAGGAACTGGGGATATTTAGTTTAGAGAAATGAAAATTTTAAATCTAAAGGCCTGATGCACAGAAGAAGGGATTAATTTGTTCTCCAAACCTACATTAGACAGCACAAAAAAGAATACATTAAAATATTGTGAATGAGAGAGAGGAATGGGGTGTTTTCCTGTAGGAAATACAAGGAAGCACCGGGTTAGATTACTTGGGAAACTGTCAAATTTCTGTCATGGGAAGTTTTTAGAAACAGTCTAGACAAGCGCATGTACTGAATGAACTTGGTGTATGTGATTTTTGCCTCCAGGCAGGGGAATGAGGTAAATGAATTCCCAAGATCCTTTTCAGATTTTTTAAATGATTTTTTGTGGTGTTCTTAAGACTGTTACTCTTGAGAAATATCGTGAATAGTTTGAAATTACTGTCTAAAATTGTTTTATTTTTTTCTACTGTCATAAAACTGCCAAATCTTAAAACTTCTCATAAAACTTTCTGATATACTTGAAAGCAGTAATTTCAGTGAAATAAACATCGCTTGTGTTTATTTTTAGACTCTTCAAATGCTATTTCCCTTCTAGTGAATAATTTCATTCATTGCCAAAGTTTTCTAAATATCAGGGGAACAGAATAAGTATCAGCAATCTTTGACATCAGCAAGAGCTGGATGTTTTCCAGTCTTTCACCTCTGTTGAAAGTGATATGTAAACTTTTTATGTCTTTTCTTCTTTCATTTTTTTGATCTATCTCCCTGTTTGACAGAAGATAGGCAAGTTCTTCTGGCCAGCTATGAGTACAGATCAGTAGGGTGACATTTATTTGGAAAATCAGGTCTTGTGCCATCCTCAGAGCACAGAAATATGGGTATAATTATTTATGAATGAACTAAAAGAGACATTTTGGAAATTAATAGCAATGTTCCCTATGCAGGCAACACATAGTATTTAAAAATATAAATGGAATCCTAGAGAGACTTGGAAACAATTGCTAATATAATTTTATGGTGTAAATATACTGGTGCTAGGAAAATGCTGTATTTATTCTGTGGTCAAATAAAGACTGAATCAGTATGTTTACACCATCCATGCCAGCAGCAATTTAAAGAAATCAGATATTGTTTTGGTTTAATTTCTGTATTAGATGTTTATGTTGACTTTCCTGGCTTTAAGAACATCTGAAAGCAAAAGATTTCTGTGTGAGATCTAAACATACCAAAATTTGTAATCTAAAACTTCTGTTCTCACTATGCAGCATTTTCCTATAATTTTTAAGGAGAAAAATACAATAGAAGCAATATGTGCTTTTTTAACAGATTACTATAACAAGGAGTATTTAAAAAATAACATCTATATGAAATGAGCACTGTATTTTATCACTTCTAGAAAAACTCTTAAAGAATAAATGTTTTCTACTTAGAAAAAACACTTTCTTTCTTTTTTTTTCCCCCAGGAAATGTTATTGGAGTACAAGAAATATAATAGCCGATTAACCAGTAAATCCAAAAGAGATTATATCTCATTTATTGTAAAACAAAAAAAAAAAAAAAAGAACATACAGTCTTAGGCATCCTGAAAAGACAAAATAAATGTAGATGTATATATATATTTGAAAATTTAAATATCACGACCTCTCACTACGAAGGAGAGTAAAATACCCACAGTGCTATAAAGAAAACACTGGACATATTTTCTGCTTGTAAGATTTTTTTTAGTTTTGCTTCATGAAGAAACCCTGCTGAAAACACTGGTCTACCACTCTTTCATGAAAAATCCTTTTTGAAAAAGAGCTAATGATAAATTATATTAAAAAAGCAAAACAAAAC
>VYXH01008057.1:136440-147626 GCA_013397275.1 Burhinus bistriatus
AGAAAGCAAAACAAAACAAAACAAAACAAAAAAAAAAAAAAAAAAGAAAAGAAAAAAACCTGCAGGTCTTTCTTGAAGTAAAACAAGACAGAAATTTATTTTCATGGGTTTTTTAATACTGCTCTTTGGTATTCCTGAAGGATATTATCATGAATAAATGATCTTGAGTTTTAATTTTTTTAAATAGTGAACCTGTTGGATGAAATTACAAATCTGGAGAATCATTGCTATTTTTTTTTTTAATATTTTCAAGAAAAATAATAGAGGTAAAACAAAGAAATCTGTTGTGTCCTAGAGAGGGTTTAACACACTGAGTAATAAAGAAAATATTTGTGGGATCAATATTACGTCTTTTTTTTTTTTTAATTATATAAGCAATCAGACAGGGAAGGGACCAAGAAAATTCAGAATTATCCTGGCTGGTTATAAATTATCTGTTCAGCTTTTATTTATTACTTGTCAGTCACTGCTTTTTGCATCTTTCAAGAATTCCTGACATATGAATAAAAGAAAAATATCTTAAACCTCACAGGATTATGAGGTGATATAGCATATGAAATAAGCTTAAACAATTACTGTAACACATCTAGAAATAGCAAGTGGTTTCAGATGAGCTGGTATCAGACACTTCAGTTTCTTTCTATTGATTTAGGTGAGACAGCCAACAATATAATAAAACATAAAAATAAAAATAAAGAAAAAATGTTAAATATTTGTACTAAGGAAATAGTGCTGGCTCTTCAGTAATACAGGGGATTGTTTTATCTCTTTGAAATCATGTATCTGTTGTTGAAAGTTCTTTATTATTATTATTTTAAATAAGGATGCAAAAACCACATGAAATATAGTTAGTTTATCAAACTTATGACAGTTATAGCAGTTTGTTGCTTCCATGAAGCCCAGCTGACTCTTGGATGGTTAACAAACAGAGATCCTGGCCATATTTGTACCTTATCCCCTTGTTATTTAATAATCATTAAATACGTTAAGTACTTATTTGAGAAAAACTTTAAGTTACACTGAATTTACTAACATAGCGTTAAACATTCAGCAATTCTGGAGTAGAAGAAAAGGCATTTAAAGTACACTTCAAGTCTTAATAATTTTCCCAGATTCCTGATCTTCTTTCAGTCTGAGGATGGTGAGGGGAGAACTCTTTCAGGGCTGCTGAGAACATGTTGGAGATCTGCGCAGGGAGGCAAGGGAGACATCAAACCCAGCACTGCTTAACCTCAGGTGCCATGGGAGCAGACACTTGGGGTGATCATCTCCACACTGTGACTGGGAGTTGCCTGGGAGAAAGGAAATTGGAAGACTGCAAAGCAAAGACAGGGAGCAGGCCAGCAAACTAGTGTGCAGGTAAGCCTGGACCTCACCTTCCCTCCCCAGCCCACTTCTTCTGCAGTATGGTCATGTCCTGAAAGTTAGTCTAACCCTCTGAAACGTGGCACTTTCAAGGAAAAGAGTCTGGTCTTTTCACAGATCTCTGAGTATAGCCAGGTACATTTTCATATTTGTGAGAACAGAAACTGCTCCTGAATATCAATTCAACCTTTTTTGTTTTGTAGCTGTTCCAAAGGCCACATTTTAATTGGGCATTCTTATTAGCACTGAAAACTTTATAGCTGTAGTAACTGAAGTTTAATCAAAAAAATATCATCTCCAGAATACTGGAGATTTCAGAAAAAGTTTTACTACAGCATTATGATAAAGCTGTTTAATCACACTGATAGTGCAGAAGATCACAAATTAACATTACGCAAAACTGAAAACACAGGCCCTGTTTCCATTATTTGATTGCTATGATCTGGATCAACAAGTCTCACAGACAATTAGTATTTGGACAACTCCCGTTCTTTTATAACTTTATGAGTGCATTTACCTCATATAGCAAAAGTATAGCATATTATTCAAAGATTGTTTCATTAATTATCTTTGAGAGACTTTCTAAAATCTTTGAGGGAGATAAGCATGTCAAACAAACTCTCCTTTTTAAGAATAAGACTAATCTGATAGTTTCAGTGTATAATGGAACAGATCTATTCTTTTCCTAATGTGCTTGACACTTATGTCCCTTTTTGAACTTTGTTAACCTGTTTAAATAAAATAACCTCTAATTATTCTGGGGGTCTTCTGACCTAATTTTAAAGGAAAATTTCTTATTTATGTGCTTTATTTTTTTCTCAGTTTCTTGGTTACTGATATTCTGTTTCTTTTAATTAGTAATGTCAACCTACCACAAAATAGGCAAAACAAAAATGTTTGTTTGGAACCCATTCAATAGCCTACTATGGTATACTTTTTTTTTCTACTATTTCAGTAGACTACTATTTAATAGTCTACTATATATATAGTCTACTAGAGAATAGTCTGCTGAAATTTGTTTACTTACTATGTGTTGCACTTTACTATGATTTTGTTGGTTTACAAAGTTCTTGTAAAATAAATGAATTATGGATCTTCTCCTGAACACAGAATCTCTAACAGTTCAAAACTTAAAAAAAAAAGAAGAAAAACAAATGATCATAGGACTGTGAAGTAATGTATTAATTTTTAAAAGGTCAATAATGAAATGACTGATGAAAAAAATGTTTCACTGGCAGACAGAATGGTGTTGAAATACACATGAAAAGGACCAAACACTGTAAAAAGCACCCTCATGAAGGACACATAAGAAAAGTTGAACTTTTTCAAGGAAGTAAATTACAACATAGATACAAGAATAATATTGTGTGAGGGGAAAGAAAAAAGGAGTACAAAGAGCAAGCACAGTTTGTGATACAAAGCACGCTAAAGACATCAGAAATAGCCTGTTGCTGTTACTACCTGGTGCTGGGACCTTGGAGCAAAAGTTGTAAGTGATTGCAAATGGGAAATATATTGCAGAAACAGCCAGTACTAGAGTTTGGGATCTGGAATCGGTGCTACCAGCAATAACCCTGATGATCCAACTAGATTCCTAAAACCAGCCTGCTTTTTAACAAATTCTTTTTTTTAATAATAAAAACTTAACAAATGAAATAAAAAGTGGCCTGTAACATGAACACTCCCGACCATTAAATGGTAGGACCTTTTCTCCATGGAAGTTCATATGAAATTATTGTCTAAATGTTGTTGTTGGGGGTGGTTGCTTTTCCCTAGTAACAGAAATACAGGTTTATTTTTATGTATTTATATATATATGAATATATATAAAATATATACACAAAATACGGACAAATGCCAAGTTAGGCAAAAAATAAGTTGGAATGGAAATACACGATCCATTCACTGTCTTTATTTGTAGGGCTTATCACACTAGGTCAAAGTGCGCTAAAACTAGTTTCTGTCTAGTTTATCATGTTGTCTAATTTGGAGCTTCCCAAGCTTCTTATAACCAGGTTTCTCC
The DNA here is from genome assembly GCA_013397275.1 of Burhinus bistriatus. Taxonomy (NCBI): domain Eukaryota; kingdom Metazoa; phylum Chordata; class Aves; order Charadriiformes; family Burhinidae; genus Burhinus; species Burhinus bistriatus. Next base: position 139,829 of record VYXH01008057.1, read on the forward strand.
ATAATGTGATCTTGTAAATAATTGAAGAGAATTAAACATGGCTTCATTAAATCCACCTGTAAAGCTGTCTGCTGATAGGAAATTTTTGTCCAGGTAATGTATGAAGTCCATTGAATATCTTTTCTTTAGTAATATGAAGCAGTGAAAAGAAAGAAAGTAAAAACCTTTGATAAATGGCAGAGTACTAGTGTAGCACTACTTAAGTATTAATGAAATTCTAGAAATTGGCAATTTAAGAGGGCATAGTTACATATCACAGAAGGGTACACTGGGCAGAAATTACCTCAGCCATTTTGTGATTCTGTAATCATCTTTGTGGCTCTTTGCAAGACTTATTCTAGTATCACAGAATTATAGAACATCCCAGGTTGGAAGGGACCTCAAAAGATCATCTGGTCCCACTTTTTGTGGAAAAGGAACAGTAGATGACATTACCTAGAAACCTGTCCAGTCCCATCTTGAAAACCTCCAACGATGGGGAATCTACCACATTCCTGAGGACATTGTTCCAGTAAATGACTGTTCTTACTGTGAAAAATGTCTTTCTTATATTGAGATTAAACTTCTCCTGCTGCAACTTATACCCATTGCCCCTTGTCTTCTCCATGCGAGTCCTTGTGAAGAGAGACTCTCTATCCCCTTTGCAGCCACTGGATAACAGTGAAGACGTGCCCCCTAAGCCCTCTCTTCTCTGGGGGGAAATACGTAACTACTTCAGTCTTTCCTCATAGAGGGCAGGTTCTCCAACACTTTGATCATCTTCATGGCCCTCCTTCAGACCCTCTCAACTCTGTCCACATTTTTTTTTTTTAATTTTTGGGACCAGAACTGGACACAGCACTCCAGGTGCAGCCTGACAAGTGCTGTAAAGGATGCGATGATCACATCTCTGTATTTGCTAGTAGCACCCCTGTGGGTGCCACCCAAGATCTTATTATCCTTCATTGCTGCATCTGCACGCTGCTGACTCTTGTTCAGCTTCTTGTCCACCACGACACCCATGAAACGAAATATCTCATTAACTTATATTTATAGTTTACAGCTTCAGCTGACGTATTGTGCCTGACCCGTGTGACTCTGCAATCCGTTTCCTGGTGCTTGCAGTTCAAAATTTGTCAAAGTAAGGTTAAGTCTGAGTATTCATTGTAGATACGTTCATACAATTCAATATGCATTTCAAGAACACCTGGCGTTTTAGAAAACATTTTCAAGCTATTTCTACATAAACATGTTACAAAATTGTCAAAATCACCTAAATATTGTCACATCCTTCTCCTTCCTTCTGCTGTATTAGTTCGAAAATGTTACCTCTTGCTTATTTTTTTTCCTTGCTGTTGAAAACAGGAACATAAATCAATCATGTGAGCGAAGCAGGTTCCTGTGATTCGATTTTATTTGTCCAGTCAGAGCGGGAGACTATTTACTACTTGATGCAAGTACTGTGAGTGTTGAAGCCACACTGTTTGTGATTTCTATGCCTAGGATCGTGAATCATGTTCTACACTCAGATTTATACACCATACTGTGTGTCTCTCCTGGTTGCGCCTGGCTAAACTAGAAGTGTTAAAATATTTATCTAGGAATACTACAAATAGTAGGACAGGATATTAAAAATGAAAGCCTGCAAACACAGTTACTTCACTTGCATGAAATGCTGTAACAGGCTAAACTAAATCACGACAGAATGCAAAATTTTTGTTGGTCTGAATATGTAATAAATGCTTATCTTGGTGAGAAAAAAGATCCATCTAGTCCAGTACTCTAGCAGTGATAACAGGAAATACTGTTTGGGGAGCGTATACAAGGCTGGCTTCTTTGTACAGCCAACTCCCTCTGCACCCCATGGCATCCACAATGGGTAGCAATGGTCAGCCTTGGTCCACTTTCTCTGAGTCAGAAGAGGCTGGGTGCACTGCACAGCAGTAGGAGATGCACTTCCTGTTGCCAGAAACCCACCCCTCCTCTCAAAACCATGAAGCCTCCACCTTGGCCTCCCAGATGAAACATGAAGGTCCCTCTACCATTTTGCCACAGAAGGAAGTTAAACTTACTGGCTTTTAGCTCTCAGGATCTCTTTTAGAGTGGGTTCTGTAAAACAGTTGCCTGGCTGCCTGCTCTGAGTCTTTCGTGACCTTTTAGATTTTATTTGGACTGTCTTTCTAAGATTCCTGACCTGAACAGTTATCTAAACCCAATGTGCTTGCAAAATAAACTGTTTAAAAAATTTTAAAGTAATTATAAATTCATAAAAATGTAATATTCTGATAACTAAACCATTGGGATTTAGAAGAACTTTCATTTGTTTTGATAGGAGACTTACAAAAATATATTTCTAAAGTTCAGAAAAATATGTATCATGTTTGTATTAATAAATAACAGACTTATTTTAAAAATATGTTTCTAATGTATCCAATGCTGATATAACACTGGATAGCATGATGGTATAAAAGCTTTGTGTCAAAACAACAAGGTACAATCTTAAACAACTAACTAAAATGTAAATATGACATTGTACAAAACTTCCTTACATAGTAGAGAGCTATAATTGTATTATTGTAAAGTAAACAAGTTCAGGAGGTAATGAGCAATTTGTTTCTGGGCCTGATCTGAACTCCTTAAAAGGAAGTGTGAGATTTGCTTCTGTAATTCCCACTGGACAATTTTTCCTACTGAATGCATATGGTACCATTAGTGCATCTATTGTGTAACACCCTTGCTGTGACCATGGGTTGCAGTTGTGTGTTCCAGAGAGTTAGAAATGTTCTATACTTATGACACAATATTTGCAAATGCCCACAAATTATGCCAGCTTCTCTGCAACAAATTTGTTTTAAAATTTGGTAAATGTTAATCTTATTAGTGTTGAAGAGGTTGTGAATGTTCAAAGTTATACATTCTGTGCTGATTCCTAGTGCAGGAAATGATCACACAGTGTTTAACTGCCCAAGGAATCTTTATTTGAGTCCTTCATCACCCAGTTTGGTTGTTTCTCATCCAATTGGGAAAAAATTATCTTTTACAATAGACAGTGACAATTTCCCTGCATCTTAGGCCCCTTCTCTGTTGGATAAATATTGTGTATTTGTCTTTCTTTCAGGTTTCATTTTTCTTATTCTGTTGCTGTCACAAATGGCTATGTTAGAGTCTTCCTGCTCATGATTTATTAATGAATTTTCCAGTACTTCAGCACAGCCTTTTATCGTGGAGATCTAACTTTTCGACACTCTTATTCTCTGCTTTCCTAGTAAGCTCATTCTAACTATTCTACTTACTGACATCCTTACACCCAGTTGCCTGTCCTCTCATCCATCACATTATATGTTAATTTTTGGCTGCTTAATTCCCACAATTTATTTAGGGCAGACAGACATCTGAAGAATTTTCCTGAAATATCCATTAGATATGCAGCTACAAAATGGCAAATATCTTTAACATTCGTGACTTGAAGTTTATCAGGGAGCTGGTAATTTTTGTTAAATTAACTCTCTTCTGTATTTGACTAAATCCTGCTGTCCTTCAACTTCTCAGCTTCCTCCTTCCTGGTTTTTTGGTCAAATTTTAAGCTATATATGCCCTGAAACAGAACTTCAGTCTTGGTATCTATTATATCTAGTATTCAAGAACAGATTTCTTTTAATTTGTGTCGTTGTCTACCGTAGGTGAATGTGGTTTTACTATAGCAAGATGTGCCACATTTGTGATCATTCTTCTAGAATTGCTACTACAACAAAATCCAGATATTGATAATATGGATCCAAAATCCTCATCCCAGTTTTCTCAGAACTCTTCTTTTTCTTTTACTTACTTTTACATCTACTACTTCTCATTCTTAGAGGCACAGACTCCTTTTCCACAGCTTCCAGTAATATATTTCTAGTTGGTCAGTTGTTCAGAAATCATTCAAGAACAATAAGTGTGTAAGTACTCTCTTATATTCAGTGTCAAAATTCCTAGCAACAGAATATAGTTTTTATATTGACCAATGTCTCGATATTGTGAAATGATACAGACAACTTAAATTCTACTGCATAATATATTTCCCAGGACAACAACAAATTCCCTCACCATAACATGAAAACATATTGACCCACAAAACCCCCATTATTTTTTCCCATACATTTAAATAATTTGTGCACCTATCCTTTAGGGAAGGAAATGCACAACTAGAATACAAATACTTGTGGTCAAATTCATCTTCTATATTGTAGAAGATTAAGATAAAAAAAGCCCCAAAACATAGAGCAACAAGTTCACACAACACTACAACACTTGTTAGTGTCTGTAAATAAGCTATTGAAAATGGTAAAAAAATGTTAAGAACGATAATGTGCTGTACCTTTTGAAATCAACAAGGTCAGTTTGTGTTACACAAAAAACCCCCAACAAGTTTCCGTAGCTATTGAAAGAATAAAATGGTATCCAAAGGGAATACAGCAAGAGATTCAAAAAAAGGCTCATGAAACTCACCTAAATATTCTACAGTAGAAAACAAAATAGGTGAAACACATTCTTTGGTGGTCGGTTACGAACATTTTCAAATAAGAAATAGTGAATGCTGCATTTACTCAAAACATTATAGAAGGAACTACACACATAACTTGTAATACATCCAATTCTCTGTTTTGAAAGCAATTGGTTATTGATCAACTTGTACATGGGAGACTGCTTATAGAACAGTTTTATCATCATATACCTTCTTTTAAAATTTACCAGACAAACATGTCAGTAATACATTGTGAGGATGAGAGTCTTTGCACTACAGAGAAATACATTTAGGAAGACCCATAGAATCATAGAATCATCTAAGTTGGAAGGGATCTTCAAGATCATTGAGTCCAACCATTAACCTAACACTGCCAAAACCGCCACTAAACCATGTCCTTAAGCACCATGACTACCCGTCTTTTAAATACCTCCAGGGATAGTGATTCCACCACTGCCCTGGGCAGCCTGTTCCAATGTTTGAGAATCCTTTCAGTGAATAAATTTTCCCTAATATCCAATCTAAACCTCCCCTGGCACAACTTGAGGCCATTTCCTCTTGTTCTATCACTTGTTACTTGGGAGAAGAGACCAACCCCCACCTCACTACAACCTCCTTCATCGTAATATGTATCTGTGCAGTCTTTAACCTTGGCATTTTTGCAAATCATTGCAGTTTCCTGTATGCGCGTGAGCATTCTTTATTATCCACAGCTCTATGCACGAGCTGAAATACATTTATAAATGTATTTCAAAACGCTCATACTAATCAAAATAACCATAGGCTACTATGTCTGTTGAATAGACTGAAAAAAATATTACTTGAGAACTGATGGCCTTCACTTTCAACTACAATAATGAAGTTCAAAAAAGTAAAATATCAAAAGGTCATTGTCAAACCTGAAAGCTCCATATCATGACATAGTAAAATAAAGCTCTCTGGACAGATGAAAATTCTTTTATCAGAATAAAATAAAATAAAATAAAATAAAATAAAATAAATTACTTCTTACTACTTCAGTAATCTATTTCATGATAAATTTCAGTAACACCTGGAAAACCTAAGTTTGCAAAGACAACAGAAAATAAACTGACACAATAGTACAGTTAGTGGAACAGCCTACTAAATGTGGAAGAAAATACTGTCACAAGCAGAACCGAAGTTATTCAGGTATAAATTACATTATGGTTTCCTTAAGAAGAATAAGTCTATCTGCAACAGTAATTTAGACAGCCTAGGTGTCTAAATGTAGGTATTTAAACTATTTTAATGCCTGAAGTTAGGTGAGAAGATGTCTTAATAACATAATCTGACTGTATAAATGCTAGCTAGGATGCTGAAAACCTACTTAAGGAGAACATTTATATTAACAGGCACATTGAATCACATGCTTTGCAGAAAAATAAATAAGTCAATTTAGTCCACATAAAAGTAATGAAAAATTACCCTATTCTTGAGTATTCTTGCTCTTGTGAATATTGCAAACAAGAAAGTACAGTCTTTTCCTTTAAAATTTTTTCACTGAATTTGAAAGGTGATTGTGTTTGGCTTTGAAATGATGCATTTAGAAAATGAAAAAAAGCATTTTGTTTATTTTCATGGTTTTGTTTTAATTTGTTTTTTTGTCATGTTTAAAAAATGGTGTCCAATGCTGAAAGGTTCTCCTATACTACTTTTACATCTGCTCTTCCACCATGACAGAACATCAGCTCATTGTAGAACAGTAGAAGTGTCTCAGTCTTGGAAATCTTGTGACCTTTATGTGAGAGAGCAGCTGAAGTACATGGAGCTCCACATGGGGATGGATGAGGAGCCAAGGGAGAGTTTATAGATTAGGTTTAAAGACAGGACAGGCAAAGGTGATATTATACAGTGTGTCTCCTACAGGTCACCTTACCAGGAAGAATGAGAGAATGAGGTCCTCTACAGACAGCCTCACATTTGTTTGCCTGGTCCTCACGGGGGACTTCAACCACCCAGATATCTGCTGGACGGACAACACAGCAGGGAACAAACAATCCAGGAAGTTCCTGGAGTGCATTGGTCATAAATTTTTCCTCCAAAGGACAGAGGAGCCAATAAGAAGAGGTGTTCCACTGGACGACATACTCACCAACAAGGAGGAGATTGTTGGAGATGTGAAGGTCAAAGGCAGCCTTGGCTGCAGTACACATGAAATGGTGGAGTTCAGGATCAGGCAAGAAGCAGAGTGAAAAGCAAGCTCACAAGGCTGGACTTCAGGAGAACGGACTTTGGCCCCTTCAAAGATCTGCTTGGTAAAGTTCCACAGGATGAAGCCCTGGAGGGAAGTGGGGCCCAAGAAATCTGGTTAATATTCAAGGATCACATCCTTCAAGCTCAGAAGAGGTGCATCCCACCGAATATGATGCCAGGCAAAAACATCAGGAAGCGTACATGGATGAACAAATAGCTCCTGGCCAAACTCAAACACAAAAAGGAAACATACAGAGGGTGGAAGCAAGGGAAGGTAACCTGGGAGGAATAGAGAAACATTATACGAACATCCAGAGACAAAGTTAGGAAAACCAAAGCCCAAATGGAATTAAGTTTTGCCAGGGAAGTCAAAGACAATAAGAAGGGCTTAAATAAGTATATATGTGACAAAAGGAAGAATAGGGAAAATGTTGGTTCATCACTCAATGAGACAAGGGATTTGGTTACACAGGATATGGAAAAGGACTTCTTTGCCTCAGTCTTTACTAGCAAAAAGGATCTTCAGGAATCCAAGGTCTCAGAGACCAGAGAACGGCTGGAGCAAGGAAGATCTACCCTTGGTGGAAGAGGATCACGCCAAGGAATACTTAAGCAACCTGGACATACATAAGTTCATGGGCCCTGATGGGATGCACCCATGAGTGTTGAGGGGACTGGAAGATGCCATTGCAAGGCCACTCTCAACAATCTTTGATCAATAATGGAGACTGGGAGAAGTGCCCAAAGACTGGAGGAAAGTAAATGTCACTCCTACCTTCAAGAAGCACACATAGGAGGACACAGGGAACTACAGGCTGGTCACTCTCACCTTGATCTCTGGGAAGGCAATAGAGCCACTAATCCTGGAAACTATTTCCAGGCCCGTGAATGACAAGATAATCATCAGATGTAGTCAGCATGGCTTCACCAAGAGTAAATCACATTTGACCAACTTGATAACTTCTATGATGAAGTGGCTACAAAGATAATTAAGGGATTGGGGAATCTTTCCTATGAGGAAAGGCTGAGACAACTGGAACTGTTTAGCCTAACAAGGGCTCAGGGAGTGTATCTTTTTAATGTATAGAATCATAGAATAGT
>VYXH01008058.1:0-81102 GCA_013397275.1 Burhinus bistriatus
GCCGGGGCAGACAGTACAGTCTGTACCGCCGCACTGCGGGAGGCAGCCGGTACAGTCTACTACTTTGGTTTGGGGACCTAAATTACTTCAAAGGAGTACTTTGAACTGGTACCCAAATGCAACCTTTGGCTTGGGCTTGCAGCATGGGAGCTGCTGATCCCAGCAGTACTACCTGAATATAAGAAGTGTTATGTGCAACTTCCAGAAAATCAAACTGAGTGATAGTCAGTGGGATTCTTCCTTCCTACTTATTCCTTGGGCAAATGTGGTGTTATCTTTTGGTCTGAATAGCACAAATGATGCTTCCGTTAGATCTGCCGGATTAGCTATGAGCATGAACAGAGACTTGTAAATTAAACCTTTGACTGCCTTCAACAGTAAAATTATCCCTGGTTAAAAAGCAGGGCTGAAGGTGACTGCAATGGAGAGCTTGGGTGCTAGCTGGTGAAACTAAGACCAATGTCTTAGTCTAGTAAGTCTGATGTAGTTCTACAAAGTGATCTCTTCTATGCAGTTAAGAACTGTTTTGCCTTGAAAGTGTGATGCAGCTCTGTCCTGCTATAGAGGAGTGGAGTTTCAATTTTCATCTCATGTTACACAGTCTGGCTGGTGCTGCCGAAGCCAATGTAGTCCAAATTTTGGCAGGGACATCAGCTGTATTGTGGCTGCCTGTTACAAGAACAATCATGTAGCATGCCAGAACCTATACGTGGTCTCTACTAAGAGCTCACTATGCTTCTTGAGAATGGAAATGCAAAATATGACTAGTACTCCATATCCTTGTGTATTAGGTTATTAGGAATGCAAAGCTTTAATATTAAGGCAGTTATAATTACTAAAGTTAAAAGGGGAAGAATAAACAATGTAGTCTGAGAGCTTGTTTTGAATACTATAGGCTAAGTTTAAATTTAGAATTGATATGAAATGTTCTTTGCTGTTAAAAAGAAGCTGATATCTTTGGAAATGGCTTGGTTTGTTATTTTAAGGAATAAGTATAACCTGAGCATGGAAATCTTGGCTCCATGATAACTTGTCCATTCATGGCAGCCTACTCTTTTCTTTCAAGTGAATTTTATGACGTTTATCTCTTAGAAATGTATTATGCTGGGCTCTTAGATACTGTCACTGCTATAACTTACTGCAAGACTTAAATTTCACTATCTATTCAGTTTCTTTTTGTTTTGAGCAAAATGTTTGCTTTTTAATAATGAAATACTTATTTTGGTGGGTTTTGTGTAGTTGAGATCCATTATTTTTCCCATCAAAATCAGACTTGAAGCTGCCACCTGTGGCTCTTGATTTCATGCTGAGATCACAATTTTCTTCAATGAAAAATAAAGCTGCTTCATCTTTATCTGCTGCTGTGTTAGTGTGCCGGGATTCTGCTTCTTGAATAATACTGAGATTTTGCCGACATTCTAGGGTGTAACTATATTTGAAACAGGCATATAGGTTGCTATTTGGGTTTGGTACCCCTGAAACACATGAACACTATTCTTGACACATCTTGAATCTGTTTTCACTCTTTACTTAAGTCAGAATACTTTTCCAAGGAGAGCTTATGCTGTCATGTGTAGCTGTATAATTTTTTTCTTAAGAATTGTGAAAGCACAAAGACTAATCAAAACAGTGGCTGTATAAAAACACTCAGTTTAGTATCTGGTTTCTTGTGGGGAGAGTCAGACTAACGTGCAAGTGCTAAGAAAGAATAGCTAAGCACAGACTTCAAAACAAGTTTGTCATCAAGATGAACAGGAAGAAAAAAGAATCCTAAATAGCTTGTGGGATAAGAAGCATGAAACACTGTCAAGGTTGGTGAACTTGAGAACAAACTTGCTTAACACAATTTCACTTCCATAGGCAGAGGGAGATCAGAGAGCCTTTAGAAGATGCTGATTTCTCAGGCAGTTGGCTAAAGTTCATTATGAATCAGGGTATTGGGCTTGTTTGCAACAATAGGCATGAACTTCAAAGTTGCTCTGCCCACCTGCTTGTGTTTTCTGTAAATATATGAGGTTTGGGAGATGCAGCTTCCTTTGAAAGTAAAACTGCGCCATGCAAGAACTAATGTGAATGAAGGAGAAGCTCATGATGAACAGGAATTGCAGCCATGACTATGGTGTAAAGGCACAGACACGAAAGTGTGATAAAGAAAACATTAAAGCAGTCAGAATTGAATTATAAAGATCTGTTAGTGTAGATGTGAGGCTGTAAATGTTAGATCGGAGCTACAATAGCTCTGAAATAAATGCTTACTCTTAAATTATAAGCTAATGATTGTTGCTGTTAAGTGTTGCATAATTGCCCTGAAAACCGAAGTTAAGGGCAGGCACTTGAGATGCATGCTGTATGAAGCTGGTGGGGAGAAATGAAGTCTTAGTCTTGTGTCTTGCTCTTACAAGCACTTGTGTTTGTTTTAATCTAGAATCTAAGGGGGTAAAAGTAAATTCATGCTTTAAGCTGTAATATTTAGTGATGAGGACCTAAAGGAAAGTCAGAATAAGAGGTATAGATTTTACACGTGATTTCATAAATATGGGTTCTTATGTTTGTCCTGGGGTCAGTAACTGTAAGCATGCATCTTCTGCATGAAGACTTTGTAGGATCATGTCAAAGGATATGTCCATGGATGTGATACGTTGTGAAAACATTCATCGTTCAACTTCTTTCCAGAGAAGGCAGATAATGTGTTTTATTTGGGGGTGGTGGGTTTTTTCCAAATACAAGGAAAGCTTCACACATGCAGTTACATCTGGCGTGAGTATAGAAGAACACTCGTTTCATTATGTGACAGATTTGCTGCTATTGTTGACTAATTCCAAGAAGACTATGTATGGTCAAGTCTTATTAGCAAATGCTGAGCAGTTGATGTCACACACAGAGGGTGCTTGGGTGTTTAGTTAGGTAAACTTATACACTGAAAATAATGAATAAAAACACTAGTATAAGTTAAGTTGGTAAACAGTTTTTCATGCAGTATTATGGAAAATAGAAAATATTGATACAGAGATTCTTTACTCAAGTTTAAATATAAACCTTCTCTAGGCGTGTTGTAACTCTGTGCAAAATACTACTTTGTAAAGGAGGAGGCTGGTGAGGAAACTTTAAGCCTCTACATATAGCTTTCTAAAGAAAAAATACTTTGAAACGTGTTTGTGTTGCAGCAGCTCAGAGGCAAAGCTATCTTGAGGAGTGGGAGCTTCAGATGTCCAAAAGGCAGTAAAATGCAGAGTCCGCAAGGGTTGCCTGTAGTCTGTTTAGCTCAAACTAAGGGTATCCTGTTGAGAGAGGTAATGGGTACAGCAAACATAAGCTTACAGGTGATTGGGAAGTGCTTCTCTTGCCGCTTCAGTTGTGAATTCTGCAACTGTATAACTTAAATATGAGCTCAGTTTCCAGCTCCTGATAGGGCTCTGAGAGACCTGCTTGTGTAAGTGGGTGTGCAGACAGACTCGAAAGCCAGTAATCCCTTGGTAGGGCAATTTGGGAGACATGGGCAGAGGTGCAATGTTGTCGTCTGTCAATCTCTTGCCAAAAAGTCTTTCTGCTCTTTTGAAATTCAAGAACACAAACTTTTTAAATATCTTGAGCTCCTTTGAAGTTAAATGGTTCTCAATTGTGGAGCTACCAAATGTGAAAACTAATGGCATAGCAGACTTCACAAAGTGAAGCTTGAGAAGAGCAGCACAGCACTTCCATGGAAAGGACTTTTAAACAACTAAGTAGCCCATGACTCTTCAAATGCATGTTTTGGTTAAGACAGGCCTGTTTCTACACTGCTGGGCTTAAAATTTTCTCCAGTTGTTGGACTATTCTTATTTCTTCAATAGCAATTTTTTGGAAAAATTCTGTTGAATAGGAGAGTAATTCCAAAAAACATGATCTGATCATAAAGTTGTCTGAGGCCTATAACTGAATGTCCACAGCTGACTCCACCTCTCTCCTTTGCTGGTTCTGTTTTGTGTTCGGTGACCTTGGGTGCCTCCTGTGCTCAGCCCGTGGTCTCTGTGCTGACTGAAGCAGTTAATTCTGTCAGCCACTCATTCCTTGTGTAAATAAATTCCTCCTGAGTTACTCATAGGCCAGATGTGCCTTTTCTTTTTTTGACCTTTTGGCTTCCAAATTGGTAACTATCTCTAATTTTGGCATCCGTTAGTACTTATGAATACTTTTGTACATTTTTTTCTTTTTTCCTTGCTGTGAAATCCCCTGCCGGGAAGCAGTTTCATTGCACAGAGCTGCAGCTCTTTGCAATTGGATGTGAATGTATGTTGTCATTTGCACCTCCTCCACCCCCTTCTATTTATTTATTTTTAAGAGTTGTAAGGGAAGAATCCTGTATTCAACAGCGGGGGATCCAACTTTCAGCCTTCAGGATAAATGTGGTCTGCAAAATAATTATTTTTCCTGATCTGCTTGTCACCTTGTTTTTTTGAGGATGCGTTCCTGCTCCAAGAAGCTTCAGTCTGGTACATGCTTGTCGTCTTCTTGGAGTAAGTAGGTAGATTATTTACTTAAAAGAACAACAGCGTGATGAATGTTCAAGATGTTTTCACTGTTCTCTACCCTGCTTGGCTCTCTGAGCAGAAGGGATGGGCATAAGTCTGCCTACGACTGATCACAGGATGCTCAGAAGCTCTTCTCCACATCCTTCACAAGCAGTTTGTTTGCAGATGGTTACTCATAGCTGCCGAACCTTCAGTCTTCTTTCGTTGAAGGAAGCCCACTCATGTAAGCCTATTGCAATATATGACCTTGTATTTGTTTTGGCTTTTTTTTTTTTGCAAGGAGACAGAGGTTCAACAGGAACGGAGGAAAAGACTTCTTTCATCTCCCTCCTTTGTGATGTGGACAAAGCTGGGACTCTGCCTTGGCCTGTACCTGAAGAGGCTGTGCTTGTAAAGCTTGTGAGAGCCAGAAGGACGTCATTTTCTTTCATTGCACATGTTCTTCTTTTAGCAAGAGCTGCTAATAGTTCTTTCTGTGCAAGAAGTGTGCTACTGTGGTGTCTTCAGCTCATCTTGCTGGAAACCAGAGATTTAGAGCAGAATGAACTAACCCCCAAGAGGTACCAGACCCTTAGTTGACTAAGGAAGCTGTTACGGTGAGCAAGCCTGGCTACTTGTGAAGGTTTGCTTGACCTCTTCCTACCTGGTTCAGCGTCCTCGGACTCTGGGAAAATAATCATTCTTCCCATTGTGGTAGTATGGTTAGTAGGAACGTTAGTAGGCTAACGTAAGCCAGAAAGAGCGCACTGCCCATTCATTTATAAACACACATTCTTGTTAACGAAAGAGATAGAAACTTAGTCTTATGTTGTGTGTTTACAGGCCTATCTGACCTCCTTCACCCTAGTACAGATAACCTGGTTCCAGCCCAGAACATCAGGCAGGAAGGCATCAGTGTTGCATCATCTGTTTTGTGGGTAGCCCCTGAGAGAGTAACCCTTTGGTTTCATCATTGGAAAGGCTGGATCCAACTGAGCTCTAGAGTCCAGCTGTAATTCACTGGAGAATAAAGTCTAGTAACAGTACCATGTTTCTTCATATCGGGAAGCCTGAGTTTATCTGAGCAGAACTGGATAGATCTATCGGTTGACTGTGCTCTTTGTAGAGCCTCACTGCAGATCTTGCCAGTTTTCTGCATCTTAATTTGACTGTGAGGCTGCATCAGAGCAAAATAAATGGTTTTCTCTCACTCCACTAAATGAGTGTCTACCTTACAGCTAACAGCAGAGCTTCTTTCTGGAAGATACTCCAGAAAGCCTCTGTTAATGACTAGCCCTCTAATACTCTATTGCAGCTTTTTTTGTTGTTGCTCTGTGAAACTGAATTTTTCCACAAGCTGGTGGATTTTGCCCCTATGTTGTTGCTTTCCCCTGAAACTTCTGGGTTTGCTTTTCCCTTGATCTGGTCAGTGTAAGGAGAGAAGGGTGTGCGTGACAAATGAAAGCTTATGTCTCCTCCAATTTTTGTGTTAACATTTTTTTTTTACACATTGTTGCAGGCTGTTTATCAGGGTTTTCATGTCTTGTCCTGATGAGGGACTTGAGAGAGGAAAAGGCAGGGTGTGTGCACCTTCAACTTGGCTTTCCAAGAGGCTCTGAATGACTGCAACAGCTTTGCCTGTTACTGGATGGGAGCAGCCAGGCTGCTACAGCTGTTTTCCCTTGTGTTCTGGTTTGACAAGAATTTTTGCAGAAATAAGAGATCAGCTTTTTGATTTCTGTCATCTTACAGCACATAGATTTGGTCTTTAAGGCTCTGGAACAATAAGGCAAGTCCTGACAAGTCATTATTGGTCAGAATAAAAATTGCCTTTTAAGTTCAGCATCTCAGACTAATTAATGTAAATTCACCCACTTAGGTTGCTGCTGTATGTGGCTTGTTTTAATGCTTGAGTCATAATTCAAAGAGAAGAGACAGAGGCAAGATTTATATTTTTTTCCAAGCTGTTATTCGGTGTCAGCTTTGAGATCGCTGAAGATGGCTCAAGCCTTAAAAGTTTCTAAGGTCTCAAACTTTTCTGCTAAAATCCAAACTTCAAGCAAGAGCAGTAACAAATGGGCAGAATGTTTGTCTGCATATATTTACATATGTGTATATATACATAACATTATTTATACATAAGTAATATACATAGGCATGCATGTGATATGTATGTTACATAGTGTATAAATATTCCATTAGAAAGAGGCAAATGATTCTGAGGAAGAAAATGAACTGGAAGCTGTTGGTCACACTTCAGGAGCTCGCTTGCGTTTTGCTTCTTGCCTTGGAGACTGTTGCTTTTCATATAAAAGAACCTGTAGCTGGATAACCCAGGGCTGAGGATAAACACTTTGTTTCAGTGTTTGACTGCTTTTTCTTGGGAGTTTTTCCCAAGAGTGATCTTAAAAGGGGCCAGAAAACTGTAGCTCAATGCTTGTTGAAATTTCTTACCAATGTTTCTTACATTGATATTTCTGTTCCTATAGTGGCTTGTTTCCACACAAAACTGTTCTTTTGAGATTTTTTGGTAATGTTATTCTCCAGGAACAGCATTTGGATAGCTAGTTGAGCATCACCTGTACAGCAAAGCTTAATTATTCCATTCTAAATTCTGGAAGACGTCTTCATATCTCCTAACAAAAAACTAGGACTGATGGGGGAGGAGATTGGTTAAGGGAGGTAAAATGCCTAGGAAAAACAGGAAAAGACAACGTCTAAAATGTTGAAGACTACCCTTAGCTTTTTCTTAATAAATGCAGACCTACTTTTTTTTTAAACAGCTGGTAATCATTTAAGTTTTATCTGTCTGTGCACTGTTTCACTGGGCTCTCAATGTCTGGCATCATGGTTTCCCATTTTCACTCATCACAGAAATGCCCCTTGTGCTTTTGGAAGTGTAATCCATGCAAAACTTTCCCATTTTTCTTTGTTTGTGGAGGGTTTTTTAGCTATTTAAAAAGTAATTCAAATGGGAATGGAGCTGACTATTGAAAATTAGTTCCTATTATTTTAGCATCTTTCCTTAAGTAAGACTGTGAATTAATGGAGAAGTGTATTAATTACTAGTTGTTAGGAAACCCTAGCTTCTAGAGGTGTGTTCCTTACTGGTTTTGGATTGTGGCAATCCCCCTTTGCCAGAGCTTATCTGGAACTGTGACTTCCATTCCTTCCAGTGCTGGATACACTCCTCTTTGGAAATCACTGCAGTGATCTACTTTTTCAACTTCTTATATAAAATAAAGATCAGATAGTGTAAAAAAGAAAAAAAAAAAAAAAAAAAAAAAAAAAAACCCCAAAAAACCCCCAAAACCCAAAAAAAAACCAACCCATGAGCCTGATCTCTGCTGGCACACAACCAGTTGATGCCGTGTTGTATATAAAGCGGTGCTTGGTACAAACCAACTAAAAAGTGTGGACAGCACATAGCTTGGATGCTTTTAGCAGTCCACATAGATGCTTGTTACCTGAAGTTACCTTGAAAACCATGATACTAATGTCTGTCTTGGTTTAAAACTGACACTTACAGAATATAGAGGTCAGTTAAGTGGACCAACAGACAGTGAACCAGAAGAGCAAGGTCACTGAAACAAGGGAGGTGAACAGCTTTTCCCTTCTGGCAGGCAGGAGCAGGGTGAGGACCTCCTCTTGGCCGGAGATTGTCAAACAGCATCACTGGCAGAGATAGGATCCTAGTATTTCTGTAAGCAGATACAAGTTTCAGTCCATGTGCAGTCTTTTATATGTGGACAGGCTGTTTTCATGTGTGTTTGAGTACTGTAGCTGGCCATTAGTTGTTACCCCTGTTTCTTTCCTTCCTGGTCAGCAGAGCTGATGATAGGTTGCTACTTCACTTAAAATGTGCAAACCTTACTCCATCTGCTTGCCTCTGCCAGTGATTCACTTAGGCTTTGGCACAAGAGTGCTTTGGGATTTAAAGAGGTTTGAGACATACCTATTAACTGTATTTCTTCTTGGGGTTATCACAGACTTAATATTTATTGGCCTATGGCAAAACATGGCCATTACTGTAGAGGTACCAAGTTTTAATGTTTTAACTTGGTATTTTTAGTAGCAGCAATAGGGAGAAGGGTTCTGTCTAAATCATTTATGGCCTCTTGCATATCTAACCCAACTTACCTTTTGGTGTGAGGCAAAAATGCGAACAAAAATAAAAGGGAAGTAATGTTCTTTTCACCTCCCTTCCTTTTTTTTTTCTACCCCTTCCTCCCAAATCCCCTTCCACTGTCAAAATTTGAGTCCTGAAATAAGAGATAAGTAGGGATGAATGGTCCTATGAATTGTTTCACAAAATTTAATTTCACTTGTGTCTTATTTCTAGTTGTTACCCTATGCTGCTCTGGATAGTAAATGTGGAGTAATGCAAGTCTTGAAGAATGTGATTGCTCCAGAAGTTTCAGTGCTGCCTTGAAGAGGGGATGCTTTCCAGTCTAGAGAGATGTGCTTGTACTTGGAGAGCTGTGTTCAGACAATGATATTTTGTATGTAGCAGGGAGAAATGAGGTTACCTTAAGTTTTTAATGAGTTATCCCATCTAGCATGAGGTACTCCATCTGACCTTCCTGTGAAGCTTACCTTTAAGCTAATATGCTTCCACTGGATGTCACTGTTGCTCTCTGGGAACACATTTAAAATATCACTTTACCTGTGGTGAAAATGACTCCTTGAAATAGAAGACTTTCAATGGTATTTCTCTCTCATTTGGATTAGTAGAATTTGGGTCCAAATAAACAGTGTACATCACTTTTGGGAGTTTTCTGTTCCTCTGTTTCTAGGGGAATTTTTTTCAGCTGAGATAGCAAATTTAATTGCACTTAGTGAAATTTAATAAATTGGATGTCTGTACTGAATTGAATACACTGGATGTATGAGTTGCTTAAAGGGAATGCCATCTTTTTAGATACTCGAAAATTCATTCTTGTTAGCATATTCTCTTTAAAAAAAAAAAAAAAAACAAACACAACACAGTAAATACACTGTGGAAACTGATTTAAAGGGACTTAAAGGTAGAGCTGAACCTACCCTCCTTGCACCACTCGGTTCCTCCCTTCTAGTAGAGAGTGGTGAAAGGAAAAGAAGTATTTCCTCTGGATTGAATTATAAGACCCTACTTCTTATTAGTAAGTGTAAAATTCAAATAGGTTGTTATCCTGTCAATGTATCTTCTAAATATCAGCATTTAGAAAGCAAAATGGCATTTTTTTAATTGCCCTTTGCAGTTCTACTACAGGTGTACATGTGTGGCATAGTTAAGGCTTGCCCCCTGCCCCTGATGAGCACTATAATAGCTGGCCAGAATGCTGTTTAGCCAGAAAAATTTTCATAAGAGGCTCAGTAAGAGACCTCTGGAATGAAGGCTGATTAATTTTCCCCTTCCCCCAAGTAGTTGCACTGTGCTGTCTTTAAGTGGTTGCTATAAATAAATCACTTCTGTTTTCCCTTTGTCACTGAGAGCTGTATTGTATTCTGAAACTGCTCATCTATTCTTCCTTTAATGTTCAGCTGTTTCTTGCTGTACTCCCAGTGCTTAATAAGCAGATGTTGTAATAAGATATTTAATGGCAAATACATTTGTTCGGTTGTGCAGAGTAAATTGTGCACTTGAACTCTGACTAAAATAAATTAAATCTCTGCAACAGTGTCATTGTTTCTGGTGCCTGTCCACAGGATTCAGCTGGCACTTTACCTTGCAGGTGAGTCAGCTGGGACCACAGGTGTCTCTCTCTGTAATCATGATGCTCATCAGTACTGAGACTGTCAAAGCCAATGCATATTTCAGGTCTCCTATATTTTTGCAATATTTTTAAAATTCTGTTAGAATTTAAATCACTAGTGGCTGGCTCACCATGTGATACAGATTGCGATTAGGAGAAGGGTGGTTTTAGTTCGGTCTGTGAGGGTTTTCTTCATTCTTATGGACAGTAGCAGGGAAGATTTAATCCTATTTTACAAAATCTGGTGGCAATTCAGTTCTCCCTCACTTGGGTGCACATTGTTTCAAATGTACTGGCCATTAAGGTGTCATAGTAAGTACAAGTTGTAGTCTGGCTGTTAAGGGGGAGTTTTCAAACATTTCCCTCTTTTGTTAAAATGTAAAGGGCAAAGCTTCCCCTGAAGGACTCTGCAGTGATGCTTACCACTGTCAAATTTGGAAGCTGTAGTCTTTTCTTTCTTCCCCCAGCCTTATTACCTTTTTAATACAGCTTCAACTGGTGTCACTGCTGTATTGGAACTACGACAGAAGTGCAGGTGGGTGCTTATGGCAGACAACCTGTTCCTCTAAGCATTGCACTCTCCTTCCAATTTTCTAATGAAGAAGAGTATGTTTGAGCTCATCAAAGTTTGGCAGCTTTCTAAAATTAATGTTTCCTGGATTGTGAAATTCTGGGTGTCCATTCAGATTTAGGATACTTGTAAAATGCCCCAACATCTGCCTTGTGAAGTCCCAGTTGTGTTTTCTTAGCAGGCAAAGCTTTCCTTGACTGTTTTTAAAAAAAAAAACAAACTTTGGCATGAGAAACCTGAAAGCATTAAAAAACCCACCCTGTTTTTCTCCTTGATGCCATGATAGGAAGGCCATGGTATCACTTTTCCCCTCTGTTCACAAGGCTTCTGTTAGCTGGTAGCAGAGGGATGTACTTTGTGTAGTGTCAATACAAATGTTCCTACTTGGGCTCCTCAGCCTCTTCAGACAAAGTGAGTTGAAATTAGTAAAGTGAATCTGATCCAGATGGATGCAAATGCTCTGCTTTAACCTGTGAAAAGGAAAGTGCTGTGCCTTTGTGAGATGCAGTACTGTGCATGTCCACCTTGGCTGGGTTGGCCATGAGCCAGTCCTTTGCTGTTCTGTGCATCGTGGGCTGCATGTACAGCTTGCAGTCTTTCCATGTGTGCCTAGCTGAGTTTGCGGGCATTTTCAGTGAGCTCCACCTCGCGCTGGACATGCCTACATTGGGCAAATCCAGGCTTAACCCTTGTTGAATGCTGTATGTAGGGCCCCTCTGAGAAGCCTGCTTGGATGGGTCTCAGACTTCAGATTGCAGCTTGATGCCATCAGAGCGGGTGGGATGAGTAAGAAGCTAGAGCACACTGACTTCAGCTTCTCTGCCTGACTGTTTGTGGGCAGTGATTCAAAGTGCTGTCTGTAGGCGTGGCTGGTGGATACCTGGTTTTTTGCACCTGCTGTGACAGGGTAGGCTAGATAGGATGTGTGTATTCCTAGAACTGAATATTCAAAGACCTTGGCCAGTTGAGAGCCTGCCTTTTGGAAGTCACTCTCCATGACACATTGACATAGGTTGGTGGTTTTTTTTATTTGCTGACTGGATGTGTCCCTAGTTTAGGTAGATGAATTAACTCAGAACTTCATTGCTGAAGGCACTAGCTACAGCTTATCTTCTTGATGACGATGGGCTGTAAGCAACCTTTCAAGCAGCTGAGGCTGAAATGGGGCAGTATGCCACATTGTCATGTTTCTATTTTTAAATGTAGATACACCTCTGTTCTGGGGGTGTTGCCACCATTCAGAGTGCCTTCAGGAGTCCCCATGGGCTTCACGGAGGTGGCCTGCTTGGTTTTTCATGGGAGTGGTGCATAGCCTGGGAGCTGATCAACAGAATGTAGTGACAAACAGCTGCTGCTGCCTCTGGCTTCAACTTGACATGATGAGGAACCACTTGACCCCTAAAGCATCAGGTGTGGGAACATCTGTGCAGTATTGCCCTTGCAAATATGCCAGACTCTTAAACTTTGTGGACTGTAGCAAAGATGAGTTCGACCCAGCAGCTTTTTATGAAAAGCTGTCTGACATATGCTATAAAGATAGAGGGAGAAAATATGTTGGTACAGTCATTTTTCTGCTTCTGTGAGTCAGCTTGTTCTAATGGGTTTTGAAGTGGATAGCTCATCATCATTTGGGGTTTTTAAGTGCAGGTTGTATGCAGAGTTAGCTCACTCAAATTTCTGCTGTGCCATGATTGACTGGCCTGAAGTTACATCACCAAAATATGATAGTCAGCCTTAAAACAAGAAGAAAACATGCTTTTTAATGCTAATTACCTATTGAAAAGCAGTGGCTTGGGTTTTTGGTTTTTACTTTTAAACAACAAACAGCAGCTTTGTAAGGCTGGCTTTATCTCATCACTGCAAGAGCTATTTCAGTTGATTAAATCAATGCATCAGTGAGAAACATGTGGCTCTTGGGCTACCTGCAGCACAGGAGTAGTTTGAGTGTGGTTCCTGTGTGGGGCTGTGCATTGTGACCCAGAGTGCGGGCTGTGTTGGCCTAGGGCCTGCAGATAATCCAAATTATCCAAGCAAGTGGGAGTAAGCAAATTAGCCGAGGCTGCTGTGGCTGGTACCATTGCTACCCAGCTGCATCCCAAGCCTGTGGTGTTAACAGTGATCCCTGTGGAGCAGTTGTTATAGGTATCCTTTAAACCTTTCCCTTCCTTTTGTGTTCCTTATGCAAAACTGGTCTTGTGATGCTTGGCTGCGTGAGGATAGTTTGGTTGGCAGGGGCTGGAAGAATGGTTGGCCTTTACTAGCAGTTAGTGGACAGCAGCAAGCCATTCTCCTGTCAAAGCCTAGTATTGCTGTGGCCTCTTCTTTTTTTTTTCTTTTCTTTCTTCCCCCACCCCTAGCTTCCCTGTGTAGTCACATTTTGGTTCTTTGCACTGCTTATTGCTTATTTTCCCGAACTGTTGGGCTGGACCTCAGCCTTGGGAGCCTTTCTATGGCCTAAATCTGTGACTCCCAGCAGCACAAGTTTTTTATATATATTTTTAAATATTTTTTGTGTGTATATATCTTCATAATGCACTGAACAGTTTGGATTTAAAGTTATGTGAGCTGTTCTGAGGTCTTGTTGCAGCTTGGTTGCATATCTGCTTACACCTGGTGTCACATATAGAGATAAGCGGGTAAATCATCAGCAGTGCTGATGAGAAATGCGTTCATAGTAGTGTGTATGAGAGGAGAGATGGAAGCAACTCTTAATTTCTTGCTTAGAAAAAGTACATGTGGGAGAACTTCTAGAGACCACTTTTCATTCTGTCAGAATTCCTTGCTTGATTTGCAAACTTCAGTCGTTTGTGTGTAATAAGTGCATGGGATGGAGCTGCACTGGGCATTGGGCCGTGCAGAACTACGTTTTGAGTGCTGTGATCTTGGTTTTAGATTTAAATGCTGTCTGTTAGTGTACATTGAGAAACTTAAGTCTGCAATTGCCTAATCAGTTGGCTACCCTGTTTAGTTAAATAAACTCTGAACTTCTACTGGTGGTAATGCAGATAAATAATGCAAATAGTGTTTGTTCTAGAAGAAAAATACCATTTTGAAAGAAAGGAAAGACTAAGTTTTCTAGTAGAAATCTATTTGTGCTTTTCAAATTTAATTTATTCTGAATGAAATATTCAAGCTTGCATAACTAAAACAGTTGAAACTGAAACTTCAAAGTAAGCTTGTTCTTAACCTCATTGAAGAGGGAAAACCAGTTCAAGATATAAACAAAATTAAAATGACTAAATCAAAACTGCCTGTTTTAATGCATATTGGAACATCTTGCTTCTGCTGAACTTAACTGTGGTATGGCATCCTTGCCTCTCTCCGTGTCTGCTAGTTGTAAGAAGACTTTTACTTTACTGTTAGAGTGAAATAATTGGACTTCTATCAGGGTAACTTAATTCTTCTAATTGGGATGTTATGCTTCCTTGTGGCTCCAGTAAATCTTCATTTACCTGTACAGTCTATGCCTGTGTACCACCTGAGCATGCTAAAGCTCTTTGCACAGATGAAAGTTGAACCATGAAGGTTTAAAAACAAACAAAAAACCACACACAAACACCCCCCAACCCCCCACCCACCCCCCAAAAACAACAAAAAAAACCCCTCCACCTGGTAAAAGATAGGCAAGTCTGCAGTAGCTTTGCCTTTTCTAGCTGTGGCAAGAACAAACAATTCCTGTACTCTTTTGCCCATTTTTAATAGCATGGACTGTCCGAACGTAGACTGTTCTTTACTGTTTACCCTCTGTGAAACAGCCATCCTTCTGCAGTTGTTTGCATTGCAATAGCAGGTTGTCTGTTTATTTTTCTAGCAATCAGAAATGGATTGTGGTGTTCATCTTAAGAAAACAAAAACTCAGGATTCTGGTAGGAACCGGGAGCAGCAAGAGGAGGAGACCAGTCTTGCAAATACCTTGGAGCATATTATGGGACAGCTGGATGTTTTGACTCAGGTATGGTTTGCTATTTAATTTTGCAATAAAAAAGGTACCTCTGATTGGAAGAATTGGGAATAGTTTGCAATAGTTTCATAAAATAAAAGGGTGGCTAGTTCAAAACCTTTGCTTTTTAGTAGGTTGGGGGTTCTTTTGATAAAGCTATCTTCATCTGCTTGTCAGCTTATCTCCATCAGTTCTCTCCCATAGACTTCCAACTCAGGCCCTGCTCTTCCCCTGATTCCTTTATGCTGCAATATAGCGGAGCGCTGCTTGAGCTAGCTCTGGCACCCTGTGGTATTAGCCAAGGTTTATCTAAGGTGATGCCTAAAGGAGTGGTTCGCAGTAGGACTGTTCTGGTGAATGATCTGTCTCTCTTCCCTCCTGCATTATACTGCAGTCTATAGGTAAACTCTGTTCCAATCCCTCTCCTTTTCCCCCAACCAACATTCACCTACGCAGTCCAATTTCTGCAGTGTTCTCCTCCCATCGACAAGCCTGGGCCCTTCTATGCCTCATCTCTGGAACATGCTTTTCACCCACAGCTTGCAAACAACTGATCCTTTGCTAAAGCATTAACGTGCGGTTCTTCCTCAGAGTCACTAAGCAATGCTTGAACAGTACCAACTGTTAATTGTGATCATCACAGTATGTGTTCACTTGATAAGAATTTGGGGATAGAGCTGGTTTTTGTTTAACTAAAGAGCTGCTCATTGCTTCTGTGAAGAAACACTGTTTCTGATCATCTGAGGCTGAATTTCATTGTGTATTTTTGAAGTATGTGAAAAGCAGGGAGAAAGCAGGGGATAGTAAGCATTGGTGTTCTCCTGTAGATGAGACCATAGTTGTAGGATGGAAAAACCTGTGTGGGAGGATTTTTCTGTGAGTTTGAGCGTTGTTTCTGAGGAAGAACAAGCAGGTCTCGAACACTTGGTATTAACATACTGATCACTAGTCTGAGTTAGCTCTTTGCTCTTGAGAAGAAGTACTTGTCAAAAAGTGTAAGATGATGGGTTGGAGGGCCCATCAGGGGATTGAAGTGCGGCTGATTTAGGGATTAAAAAGCATTCCAGGACTACAGACAGTCTAAAATAGCACAGGGTGAAAACCAAAAGGTATTTAAGTTCATTTGGCAGAAATGCAAGAAAGCACTTATCCTGTGATCTCTGAAATGCTGAACACTGGAGGGGGGGTGTGGAAATCTTGTATTATATTGGGCCCTCATGCTTGTAAATAAAATGCAACACAGTATATACACAAAATATTTTATTACTATTTTTATGTCTCCCTAGAAAGTTTGGAATGTGATCGTTATCGTTCATTACATAAATCAGATCCACACTTCTGATGATGGATGTGTAATGGCTCCCTTTCAACTTCATAGGTGTTTAGAGGAGGCAAATATTGCAGTAAACAGTATGTGTGGGATTTAAACTAGATATAAGCAATGCAAACATCTCTCTCGAAGATATTGTGTAACCGTAGAAAATTCCAACTGTTGTTTTAAACCTAGCAGAAAGAGAAACTGAGATCAGTGGGGGAGGAATAAGTTAGTAGGTTATAGGATAAAATAGGAAATAGTCCTGAAATTATAGTAAAAATCCACAAAGCTGCCTTGAGTAACTCTGCATTCAGCAACCTTTTACCTTTTTTGTAGCTTTTTTGCCATCCTTGAAGTACTTAATTTCCCATTGGTTCTAATCTTTGTATGTTGTATTTTGTATTAACACAGTTTTAATGCATTTGTACAAGTAGATGTTCCTGACGTGCTCTTGAAATGGTTTCATAATTCTTCATTTTCATGCCAAGATTTTGATATTTAGCAGTGAAACAAACCAACACCAAGTAGTCAAGCTAATGCAAATGAGCATGGAAGAAGCCTCCATTCCTAGAGCAAGGGAGGAGGTTCCTCAAAGAGGAGGGACGCGGGCAGGTAGCAAGGCAGAGTCGTGGAAGGTAACTGGAGGGCATCTGCTTACATAGCTGAACTTCAGTTTTTCCAATGCTGATGGCCTGTATCAGAGAAGGGAATGCAGCTCTGGTAGAGCCACTGTTACCCCTCTTTCATGCAATTAGATGTTGACCAGGAGGAGCCATGACGTGCTGATTGCTAGCAGAGATCCAAGTGAAATGAAAACAGTGGCGGGAGGTGTTGGGTTGGTTGTCTTTCCTAGTCGTCTCTGCCAAAGCACAACTGGGTGCTGCTCCCTTGCGTGTAGCAGAATCAGATCTATGATGTGTGTTTCATGTGGCAACTTTCACAAAAAAGAGTCAGCAAGCCCAAAGGAGGACACCGCCACTTCAAAAACAGAACAAAAAGCTTTCATAAATAATGCACAACAGGTGTTAGTATTTTCCCCTTCTAGAAGAAGGAAGGGCTGAGGGATGTATACCAGTTGTCTCCTGGTGCTCTGTTCTAAATAATCTGTTCGTAATTCCTGTGTGGTGCTTGTTTAAAGAGAACGCTAATGGCATAGGCAGGGCCATATAGTTGAAAACAAAGGACAGAGTCCCTGTGATATTTCCAGAAACTGTCTATTGACGTAGCCATCCACAGATTTTCCAGGAATTTATAATTTGTTACCTCTGTGGGAGATTGCGTATATTTCTAATGTGATACCTTGAGTTCCTGTGCTCTTTGTGCTTGTTACACATGTGTTAACATGATGTGATGTACCAGTGGGGGAAAGCTTAAAGTTGTGATAAACTACTTTGGGAAATTATGCAAATATAAAACTAATTTATTTTCCTAAATTTTTTTCCTTAGCTATCATTTCAAAGTTTATCATGTTAAACTTGGTATCATGTAAAAGTGGGAAGAAGAGAAAATACTTTCAATTTCTGCTGAAAGAGGCAATAGTAAGACATCAGCTGAAGGCTGTCATCTCTTGCTAGTGCACAGCTTTGTTCTGAGCTGCATACTTGAAGCTGCATTGTCTGCTGCTCACCAATTATCAGCACCTTCCCTCTGTTGACAATAGATTTCCAGATGAAGTGGGATGTTGTGTACTTGGAGACAGCGGCATTGTTTTTATTCCACTAAGAGGCCTCTTCCTGCCAAACACCAACTGCAAGTAGAAGTGCTGAGGCTGTAGAGACGTTGTGCCCGCACACTTGAGCAGACTTGCTCCTTCAGTTAGGCACTTCAGCTCTTATTAGAGAAAGATGCATCAGAAGAAACTAGTGGCTGTTGTAGACCACGTCCAGCAGTAACCATTGTAGCAAATAGATACCCACCCCTCAGCTTTTACAAAGCTTCGTTTTTATGTTGTTAACTCTACGCTATGATTTTATTCTTTAATGCTTTGGCAACTTTCTTTAAAATGATTTTTGATTCAGTGAAACCTTCTCCCCTTCCTCCTCACCAGAGCTGTCGGGATGTCTTTTGTTTTACTTCTAAGAAAGTGGTCTAATGTAACCTGACAGGGTCTTCATATATTTTCTAAACGTGGTTTGTGTTTGGCCATACTTCACATGCAAATAAAGAAGTTAATGTTTGACTGCCTTCTTCAAGAGTAGCATGTGCTTAATAATTCTGCTTTGAAGGGTGAAGTAGAGACACAAACGTAAGCCGGTTGTTTCCAGTAGGTTTGGATTACTTAAAGATACCCTGGTGCGCCTTTGTAGGAAAGCAGGCAATTCAAATCTGGCAAAGGAATGAGGAAGATGAGAGTAATAAATGTATGATAAACATGCTTTGCTCCTCCCTTTTCTGCAGCTTGGTATCTTGTCAGTGTCTCAATATTTAAAAATCCTGTTCTTTACTGGCATTTTAGAGATGTGAAAAGGAGGAAAATGCAGAAGGTTTATCAATTATTTTTTTTATCAAAGGCTGGATCTCAGTATCTCAGTGCCTATGTAAAGAGGTGGGCTGAATATTAAAGTTTAAGGCAAAACCAAGGTGACTTTCTCTTGGGTAACTTCCTGGAACAGAAGGGTGTGTTTTAGCTGAAACAAAAAAGGAGCAGATACTAAAAGTTTACTTGGTTAGAATGTATTTTCTGCTCGTGCAGCTGAACTGCACTTATGAAGGAAGATCATCTGTGAGTAACCATCTTGGCTGCAGTGGAATACTTGCATTTGTAGTGATCATCTTCGAAGAGTTTGTGTACTCTTGCCCTCACTCCAGACACCTGCAGCTGCCATATTCATGCTCTTAATCCATAGCACTGATGGGCAACAGGCACTGAGGCAAAAACTGCTGGTTTTATGTGAGAAGGAAGATGTCTGCTCCAAACAAAGAGTTCAGAATCAGGTTAGCATAGAAATTCATAAATAGCTGCAATAATCCACCCACAGGAAACAGCTTTATATACTTCCCAAACTAATCTTGTCTTGAAGCTGGGAGAAAACAACACACTGTAATGGAGGAGACTTGCTAAATGTGTAAAATAATCCAAGCCTGAACTAAAGGACGATCTAGCTCATGTGAAATTAAAGGATTATTTCTCTCCAGAAAAGGTTGCAGAGGGAGGGAGGAGAATTTTTTTAATGACATTTTTTTAGCATAAAAAAGACTTGGACAAGTGGGTTGCTTTTTAATTATAAGCACAACATTTTCAGTTTTAATGAAAACAAGTAAAATCAAATTTTTTACTCCTTTTTTTTTTGAGATGTGGTCTTCAAAGCCTATGTTGGTGAGGAATTAATGGCTCCTTTCTTCTGAGAGGTATTAAAGTAGATTAAGCAATTGTTTTAGTAAAATAAATGTTTTTTACTTTGAGTATTTACAAGCCAAGAATAAAGATATTTTTTTTTCTTTTGGTCATCAGTGCTGCTGCCTCTGCCTTGCACAAATGTCGTGGTTTCTATGTTGCTCTTACTAGCTGAACACTCACTAGCTACAGGTGGACCCAACACATAGGAGAACTGCAAGCAGTCTTTATTCCAAAAGAAATAGTTTGAAATTCAAAACACTAATAAAAGCTCCCATCTGAAAAATCTGCGAAATGCCAGATGAGCTTGGTTTTTAAATCTTAATTTAAAGGACATAGAGGCTATTTCTCATGAGTCAGAACCATCTCTTGAAGATGCAGTAGCTTTGATCTTTCACTCAAAGAAGTGAAGTACCCTGGTTGTTGCCAGTCCTCTGTATGGTGTCATCAGAGCTACTTTTCTGAAATTCACTTTCAAAATATGCTTGTTACAGAATCTCTGAGTCTAGATGCAAATGAATTTTTCTTCTAAGACTCCCTAAATTAAATGCACTCCTAGGGATATTGCTGTATTAGCAGGACACTGTCCAAAGGCTGGCTTCTCAAAAGTGCTGATCATCTCCCTGGAGCTCCACAGGACCTTCACCTTCCGTTATCCTTCAATGGGGAGGAATACTAAACACCTCCCACAGTTTGTTTTCATAAGCAGATCTTGAAGATTAATATAAATTGTTATTCAGCCATTGGGTACTAGCAGCTTGGTTAATTTAGCTGAGTGATTTGCATCCTTTCGAGAGGTAGTTTGGATAGCAGGGGAAGGATATGGGAAGTCTTTGAAGTCCTTGTGGTTGAGGGAGACCTCTAGTCTTTTAGGGTTGCTAAACTCTATATTATGCAGTTGCTCTCATGGTACATGCTTGGCTAGTTTGTTGTAGCTCATCATAACTTGCTGTGTTTTCATACTGTGTGGTGAAACTTGAAGTCTCCTGACTCCTTGAGCTGTGCTGGTCTAGCCCCAGAGGTCTAGGAGCTCTGCACCAGGGAGGCTGTCCACACCTGTGCAGAAGCATGCAGCCAGTCTCTTCCAGAAACTTGCAGGACCCAAAGTAAGTGCCATCAATTTAGCTTTGGGTGATCAACTGTCAAAACTGAAGCACCAGCAATGTGTGGTGAAACATTTTTAGTAAGAGGGCTGTAAGTGGAAATGCTCAGTTACAGATGGCTTGTGTGCCTTGTGTCCCCACACTGCATGGATGAAACTGGCAGAGCCTGTGGCTCATCATCTTTGTGGCTAGGATTGATTTAATACCAAGGAGATCCTTTTCTGTCCTCCAGGGTCCCTTTGGTCACTGTGATACTAGCACTGACCATGCTGCTTGGTCTGGCGAAGTGGATGATACTAGAATTTTCACGTACTCTTTGTGTGGTTTTCCTACTGTAAAAAGCACAAGGAGGACTGTGAGTGATAACTTGTTGCCATACTGAGTCTACTGCATGAGTAGACTCATGCAGTAAACCAAAGCTGCTCCTGTAATTTAGTTGAGGGTTGGTTAACTGTGATTCAAGGATCTGTAGAAAGTGAAGTGTACTGGGAGGTGGAAGGAGGCATGGCAACTGATAGTCATAGAGTCATATGGTTGGAAGGGACCTTAAAGATCATCTAGTTCCAACCCCCCTGCCATGGGCAGGGACACCTTCCACTATACCAGGTTGCTCAAAGCCCCATCCAGCCTGGCCTTGAACATTTCCAGGGATGGGGCACCCAAAACTTCTCTGGGCAACCTGTTCCAGTGTCTTGCCACCCTCAGTAATAAGGAGGAGGGGATAGCTGAGCAACATTGGGTTTGAATTTTATAACTACCCACTTCCTTCTGTAGTGCTCTGATCTGCTAAATACAAAAAATTCTTTCTTTTCAAGTATTGAGTAGCATATGGACTGGCTGAAGAGAACTGGTGGGACTATGAGCTTTCATGCCCTGCACTAGAGAACAGCCATGAGGTTGTTTAGCCACACGACTTCTTGAGCAGATCTGGAGCTCTGCATAGGGATCCTGATGAGGCATTTGTGCATCTGCAGGCATGGTCACATTTTCCTAATCCACATGACACAACAGGGATATTGGATGAATGTGCAAAACCTGTGTTGAGGGAAGTTGTGGGACTTCTAACGCACAGCCATACAGCAGCACTGACCAGTATGTTCCTGTCTAGCCACACTGGAGCTAAGTGTTTTGTAGTAACAAATACGAAAGTTGGAATTTGAAGCATGTTACAAAGTAAGCCCAGGAAAATTCATGAAGAAAGATTGAGGGGAAGACTAAATCACAGCATGAACTATCTTCTTAATTCTGAAATAATCAATATGCTATCTGTAAATCAGACTGGTGTGAAATATTCTATGCAAATGGGGTTTGTGAGAATTCACCGTAGAACTTGCGTTCAAAGCAATTGAGATGGTGAGAAGCTACAGAGCTTATTCAAAATGTCTGTGGGGTAGCAGATCTTGTTTTAGTCTGAGCGGTTGAGGAGTTATCATTTCTTTAGAAAGCATTTCATATGTTAAAAAAAAAAAAAAAGCCTTAATTTTGTATTTGATCTCTGAGTTTAAGACTTTGACCACTAGAGCAAGGCTAGTCCCAGCATGCAAAGAGCCTCGCATGTATTTGTTTGCTACATAAAGTGTTAATAACTGTGAAGGCTTCGTACCTTGTTCTGCTCCCAGATATGAGACTTCTTCAGTCTAAACTGCTAGCTTTTGCTGAAAGTGCTTCACAGCACATTAAATGTCTGTAGCTGTTTTGGGTCCCATCTCAAAACTGTGTTAAGATAGAGCTTGTGTATGAGGAGGGCAGCCCAGCTTTCTTTAAGCACACTTGCTAGTAGCAGGGGTCTGCCTTGAGTTTCACTAGATGTGGTTGCTGAGATCGAAGGGAGGCTGACAGCAAGTCAGAGCAAAACAGTATGATAGGAGGAAAGGCTGCTTCTTACCAGACGGGTTCGTACTTGAACCTCAGAGTGACTTTGCTGCACAAGTTCTCCCATGAGCCTTTTAATCTTGCAGCTGAAATTAGGTATTTGAAACTATTTTTGGTGGAAGGAGTTAACTTAGGGTATTTTTTTTTTTTCCTGTAAAAGGTAGGTAGGGCTACCCTGGTGCAAACCCTTCCTGTGGTAGTTTATTTCTCACTGCATTAGTTTAGAGAAAGGGCTCCCAGGCTTAATTTACCTGGATATTTGCTAATTCCTGTCTCTACGTAGGACTGCATATATGCTCAGGACTGTATTTAGCAGGTGTTGGACCATTTTAGTGATCTACATACAATAACTGGGGTCTCTTGTCAATATTACTCACTTTAACTGGTGCGTTTGAAGGTTGGCAGGTGTACTCCTTTCGTGCAAGACTTTATACTTTCCAGTACAGCACCAACAGGTCTCTTCGATGCTGTGCAGCAGTTTGTGGTCCAGGTGTCACAAATTTGTGCCCTAGAGATATATAGATACCTCTGAACCCACTCATTAGCACTTGCTAAGGAGAGACCCTTGGATGCTAAGGCAGCATTTTTATGCTGCAGTTTACTTGCTGTACTTCTTGGCGGTGTTTGGGACTGAAATCGGCTCCAAAATGACCATTTTTAGGGAAAACCTTAAGAAGTTATAGCAGGGCATCTAGCTCTTTGAAAACAAACCAGCGTTGGGCTTGCTGGTTACAGAGGGGAGCAGAACTCTTACGCCTGCGACTCCAGGTCAGACTTGACAAGTCTTGTTCTGCAAGTCCATGGGCCAATTGTAGTCTGTATTGTACCCCTTGAAAGGCATCTTGAAGTCTTTCCCTGTACCAGCACGGTGGAGGGAAGAAAACCGAGCGCATGGAAACTTATAAACTTCTGCATTTGTTGCATGTTCTTTTGCTGGTGCATTTTTTTTGATAAATTGAAAAGAAAACACTGTCTTCATAAATTAACATGTCAGATGGGAAAGAAAAATCTGAAGAGGTAGAAGTTTTTTCTTGGGCTATTTGTTATATTAGTGACCTGCAAAATCTTTTTAAGCATATGCTTAGAAAAACTGATGGAGCAAACTTTTAAGAATCTTTTTAAGTAAAGCTAGGAAACTGCTTGACCTCCTTAGAGATCAATGGAGAGATGGGTTTTATGTTATGAAGCGATGACAGGAATAGAAGTGCAAGTGTAATGCTGTCCCTGCACACAGCCAAGAGCACATCTACTTTGCATTCGGTGTGTAGGATCGTATCCCTTGTAGGCACAGCCAAGCTCTTGTTACCTGATCTGAGTAACTGTAGTATCAATACATGTTTTCCTGGGGGTCCTGCAATTACTGGTGATCAACTGGAGCACTGTTATGTCCCCCATGCTATGACGTGTGCTGACTCAATCAAAGCCGGTGTGAGTGGCATACTGAAAAGCCTGTGTGCTGCTTGCAGGGCAGGAGCTGCACGTTTCTGCATGCAGAACAGTCGTCCCTTATAGCGGGGTTAGCCTAATGTTATTCCACCCTTCCTGTGCTCCTGCCTGCTTTGCCCCAGCTCCAGGGTAAGTATTGCTTTAGTTAATGAGTAGCCGTCTGTTTAGGTGGATCTCTTCTGGCAGGGACTCCCACCACTGCTGGAGAGGGCTGCTGATGGCCTCTGCTGCTTTCTCTGGACTTTGCTTTTCAGGTTCCCTTTGGCAGTTGTAGAACAGGTTTCTGTTGGCATTTGATTAGCACCTGGTTCCCCTTATCTGTAGTCCTCAAAAGAGGCAGGACTCATTGCCCCTGCAGGGCTGCTGCAAAAGCCTCAACCCTGAGGCTAGCAGTTCTGAAACTGTCTCTGCTATGTAATCAGACAGGGAAATATTTAACAGAGACTAAGGAAAAGATACTGATGAAAGCATCTTGGAACAGCATCACAAGTCACTACTACTTGGGTTGAGGGAGTTAAAATAACTTGGAGGAATAGCATAGAGGGCTTGTTGTCATGTAAGCAAGTGTGACTGCTGGGTGCTTCAGTTTAGGTGTCCTCAGGGAGGATGGAGCTGAATATTCTCCAGAACTTAAAAAGTAATAGGAGGCAACTTTTTTTTTTTCTACATAATTTCTTATTAATGTTTCCAAAGAGAAGAGCAGGGTTTTTTTCTAGGCTAAGTCTGCAAAGATGGATGAAGAGAAATGTTGCAGGAAGTGTTGGTAAAAGTGATGTAAGTGAGTTTTCTTTTGTGTGAAAAATTCCATATTCTGTTCTGGTGTCTGTAGTAATGCTCAGTATATTACTGTAATGTCAGAAATACTCCTTAAAAAAAAAAAAAGTTGGTCTGTCTTCTTGTTTAAGCCTAAGCTGTTATTCTTCTGCCAATTTGAACCAGGACTTCAATAAATTATGTAGCATTTGCTCCCTGGTGCATAGTGGAGACACGTACTGTGCTCCTGACATGACAGGAGGCGCAGATCCTGCCACAGAGAAAGGGCTCGAATGCGCACCTGGCTCCAGTGAATCCTCACTGAATCTGGCTAATGGTATTGTCTTCCTTGGCTTAACTGTTGGTTCATTGTCTTCTGAAAAGCAATAGCAAAAACTTGCAGGAATTGAGTGAGTGCAGTTTAATTTGCCTACCAACATGGACTTGCTTTATAAACAACATGGAAATATTGTAAAACTGTCAGCTGCTAATAAAGGAGCTTTTCTTTTATGTGTAAGTTACCATATAGCACTAATAGCAGCTGGGCAGTATTTGTGTTTACCCTTTCCTTTCATGGATGTCAGATGCGCTGGGTAGTTTGGGCATCATATATTCAAGTCTAAATGGACTGTAGTCATCAGTTCCTACTTTGGACTTCCTGGATTTCACTTCTGACTGCTACTTTTCCACTTTTGGTTTCCAAAAAATACTGCAAGTTTTCTGCTTATACTTACATGCAATTTCCATTCCAATAAACATTTTCCTTACAGCTCTTTCACAAATTCAACACTTTGTGAAATCTGCTGTACTTGTGCTTAGTCTCCTGGTAGCAGCACTTAACTTGTATCAGCAGGACCGTGGTGGCAGTAAATCATGCGATACAGGAACTGCAAGCAATCTGGAGCTTTGCTTCTAGTGGGGCAGTGTGACCAGGACATGAATTCAGTTGATTTTCTTTCTAAAGGAAATTTGATACAATGCTGCACATGCACACACACCCCTCTTTTTAACTGAGTCTTAAGATACTAGGTCTTTTTTAAATGGAAAAGCCAGGATCCCTACTGCTTTTCATTCTGTCTTGTTGTTTGCACGGTAAGATCTTTGCTGTAAAGCCCTGGTAGACATTCAGCCTGCTGTGTCCTGTCCTGAGCAGCTTTATTGCTGACCTCTGTAAGACAGCCACTAGGCAATAGCATGACTGGATACATGAAAAATGAAATCCTCCCTCCTTTGAATAGAAGGGAGCGCTCCTGCTGGCTCTGGGGCACCTGGGATGTTATATGCTGGCTCCACAAGTTTTCTTCTGGCTGTATACTGAGTTCTTGTGCCTCAAAGGAGTGGCAATAGAGGAGGAAAAAACTTAAATGAAGCTAGTGCCATAGCCCAGGGGAATATTTAAGCAACACAGGATTTGTTCTTTCAGGTGAAGCTTTTTACCATTGCAGGAATGCTGCATTAGGCAGCTCCTCTGCTTCGTCACAGGTCAGTGGTGCATGAGTAGTAGAAATAAGCATTGAAGTATGTTTGGGGAGGGAAAAAAAAAAGGGTGCATTACGGTAAATGCCATGATGCCCTTTCTGACTTTGTTGATATGTGATCTTGCGAGACGACAGAGGGAAAGGGCTTTGCTGTAGTGCTTGGCATTGTGTTTTTACTATGTCTGTTTTCTCTGCCCTCCCCCTATTTGTCTCATTCCCCAAATCATTTTACGGGAGGCTTTTCCTTAGTCACTAGAGTGGCCTTAGCCAAGCTATTTCCGCTCTTTGTGCTTTAGTTTCCCCAGCTGTAAAATGGGGATAATGAGACCCGCTTTCTTTTGTCAGGAACTTAGAGATGTGCTTTTGAAACGTGCTATTAAAAGGCTTTCTATGTATAACTTCTATACAAACAGTGGTTGTCCAAGTTTATTTGAATTACTTTAATAAAGTCCAAGGTTCTGAACATCCTTTGTTTTTAACAGAGGATGTTATTTATGCAGTAAAAATGCTCAAAATGTGAAGCTATTGATTGTTGCTGATAAGTTTATGGATATTAAAGTATTAAATCATCACCGCCTATTATCAGCTGTTCCGGTGTCTTTGGAAGCTGAAAGCGGTTTTGCATAGATAGGTCCCTTGATTACCTCAGAGTGATCAATAAAAGGTTTTCAGCAGAGGCTTTTATTGCCACGTGGTTAAAATGCTCTTCCTGTGCATCCTGTATGTGATGACTTCAGCTCGGGGAGAAAGACATAACAATCTTTTGTGGGGTAACTGGATATTTAGGCATTATGTTGAGGTAGATGTTGCCACTCTGGGTTTCAGTTCCCCTCCATTGCCTGCTCTACTGCCTTATGCTGGGAGAGTTTTCTGGCTTGTCATTGTGCTTGTCCAGCAAGTTTTGTGTGTTTTAATTGCAGCAAACTGACGGCATTCAGGAGAGGGAGGAAAGAGTCAGAAGCAAAGAGGCAAAATCAAAGCTAGAAGTGGGCAAAACTGTTCAAAACCTCTGTGTCTCACTAGCAGAAGAGTGTCTGGTGGCTCATGAACATGGAAGGACAGAACCTGTCTGTGAAAGGAAATGAAGAGCCAAATTTGAGAGCACCAAGTGCCAAAACAGGTGCTTGGTGGTATCTGTGGGAGAGCTTCATGGCTGCCAATCTCTGTTGGTCTTGTGGGGCTCTGCCCTGCTAAAATGCTGGTATTGGAGTTCCAGCCCTGAAATACTTCAAAATACTCCTGTGAATTTAGCATTTTATTACCCACTGAGCGCAGTACGTAGCTTGTCTTTGAACAGCTCAACAGCAGCTTTCGTTTTGTTTTGCAGACAGTTTCCATCCTGGAGCAGAGGCTGACGCTCACTGAAGACAAGCTGAAGGAATGTCTTGAGAATCAGCAGAAAATCTTTCAGAACAAAATGAGCTGATTTCCTGAGAGAAGATGAGAGCTGAAGGCATTGGGAGGTTTGAAGTTGTTTGTGTTCCTAACAGACTGCGTGTGACTTGCTTTAATGATTTTAAGCGCAATGTATTTTTCAATTGGAATGTACAGTTATTGTATCTGTAAATAAGCTTTGTTACTTTACTAAAATAAAAGGAGTATTTTATTCATAAGCGTGGATAAAAATTGTGATCTCCTGTGTTTTCCAGATACAGCAGCCAGTGTGTGGTCCGAGTACTAACTGGGTAGGCTGCATCTCTCCCACCTTTGGTGCTGCTGAGTTAGTTTTAAAACGTTCAAGCATCTTGGAGTTGCCAAATGTCTGGCATGGGCTCTATTAGGCTTGTTGCTGAGGTGTGTGCTGGCTCTAGGTGACAAGCCAAAGTGCTCCTAGGATATTTTGGGCAGTGGGAGTTCACCTCTGTTCTCAGACCACGGCAAGCAGGTGAGGTCGCAGCACAACCAGGACCTGGAGAAGGGTCTGTCTCACTCAAGTCCCGGGTGGTGCCTGGCAAATCTGACAAAGAGCGATTCGGTCCCTGGATGGTATTTGTGCAGAGGTGATTAAATCCAATGATGGGATTTAACCCACTCTCTTTTGGAACGTATGCAAAACAGCTGCTTGAGGCTGGAAGAGAGGCCCTGGCGGGTCAGATGCAGGGTGGATTCCAAGTGGATTTTGCTTTGTCTGTCCCTTAAATTAAAGGCAAGGTAGAGGGAGAGGAAAGGCGACCAAATAGCAGAACGATTGTTCCATCATGGAATGTCCCTCTTCTTGCACTGGACTGCCTTTAATTTTCAGTCATTTTGCAGATGTTTTCACAGTTGAACAGCTCATTACTCACACCTATGCTCTCACCCTGCTCCCCTCATCACTCCCCGTGACTTTTTCAATGCTTTAGCAGGTGTTCAATATGTAGCTGCACAAAAATTTGGCCTTCTGGGAGATCCTGTTCTCCAACACCTCTTCTGCTAACACACACTGGAGGTCTCCTTTCTTGCAATAAACTTACTACCCACATTCCTGGAGAAAGGAGCTGCGGGACCTTGAGTACCTCAGGGTTAATGAAACCCTCTTCACCACTGTCTGTCTGACCTCTTCAAACAGGGGTGCTGCCTCAATCCCTACCCTTGGTGGTCGCTCCTGCCGCCACGGGCCTGCCAGCCTTGCACATCTCCAGATGTGCTGTGGGCATTATGGATGCTTGCCTGAGGACTGGCTGGCATCCTTATTTCACATAGGGCTTAGCAGATCTTAAGATCAGCCCACGTGGTTTTGGGTTTGGTGTTTGTTTTGGGGTTTTTTTTTGTTTGTTGGGTTTTGGGTTTTTTTGCACCTATTTCTGTTGCAGGCTGTGTCCGCTGGTACAGCATCTCATCTGGGTGAAGCTGTTTGCATTCCCCTGTAATCACCAGGAAGCTTCTGGTCTCCTTCCCTCCTGGTACCTTCTACATCTCTAAGAACCCCTTGTAGGCATTATCACAATATTTCACTCTCATTTGCAGGAGGCTGAGAGTTTTCTCATTTCCATGCTTATTGGGTTGATTATAAATCTGAGTTTCTCTCTGCTCTGCCACAGACTGCTTGTTTTCTGTTTTCAAGCTACGAGTCTGATAAATCATTATTTTCTCTTAGATTACGCTAATGGAATCAATTCAGTGATATTCTTCTGTGCTCTTGCTATAAGCTTTCAGTGGTTTTCTGCTGAGAGACTGACATCATTTTCATTGAAATGAGCTTATGTTGGGATGTGAGTGGGTGGGGAGGAGGAGACTCAAAGGTATGTGTGGCCAATTTGCTGCTAGGAGAAGGCTGTTCCTGCCCTGATCTGCTGCCGCTGAAGCGATGACAAAAATGAGTTACAAGAGCCTAATTTATCAACTTGATCCTCAATGTTGTGGACCGGCCTTTGGGGTGGGGGGTGTGGAGAGGAGAAGAAAATTCAAGCTATTCCAACATTCATCAGTTTTAAGCTTTCCTTTAAAAATAGCCTTTGCTTCCTTTTAATGTGTAGTTTCTAATGTCTTAGAGACCTCAGAAGCAATTTGTATATAGTATTTTAGGGAGAATGGCAATACAAATGACTTGGGCACATTTGATATAGGCACTTTTTCCTTTCAGATGTTCTGAGTGAATCCATTTGAAAGGTTTAATTGTGTTTCTAAAACAGGTGAGATGCTCAGCTGCTGAAAGGCAAGCCAGTGGGATGTAGGGAAAGTTGCTTTTCTGGACTCAACTTCTTAAAAGTACTCATTTGATCAATATAACGTATTGTTGTAGAGGTAACCCAGGGTGGGTGGGTTTGGGGAGTTAGGAAGAGAGGGAATCTCGCAACCTCTGTATGATTTAGATGGCAAGAAAGGCAACCTAAAAGGAATTTCTTCTGACAGTACACTCCATCACAATCATTTCCTTGTCCCAAACCTCAGCAACCTGCTCTCTCTTAATTTTCCCCTCCTTACAACTTCTTACCTGGAGTAGGATATCAGGACTTAAAATATACCAGTACTTCTAAAGGGTGGCTATTGCTTGAGAAGCAGGCAAGGTGTGGAAAATACAAGATTTAAATTATAATCCTTGTTCTTAAACACTGAGCGATAACCTCAAAAACACATCCTCTTGCCTGTCTTGTCCCTACACCCCATGTTTAACTCTATCCACTTAGCACCATGGCTTTTGAGCACTGAGGAGAGAGTAGCCTCCAGAGTGAGTTAAATCCACTTTTCCTTTGACGCTCACATTCTTTTTTTTGACTTGGGAACATCTACAGTGACTGATCTGTGAGGCTGCTTACTGGGGGATTAGTGGAACAGCCGAGTGAGGAGGAGCGTGTTGTTTGTACTTGGGCTGACGTTGCTTCTGTGCCATGTGAGGATGTACCCTACCTTGAAAACTGCTTGCGATAAACTCTGTGCACAGGGAGGCTACAAAGAGTTAAGGATTTTGTTTTGGATCTCCAAGGCACGCTTGAAGCCAAGTTCTTAAAAAAGTAGTTTAAGTTGTTGCCATTACATTTGCCAGATGGATGACCTCACTAAACTTTTAGCAATGGTTCTTTGTGCCGAGATTGGCCCCTGGGGAGCCCGGCACTGCTGCAAATGGCTTTTTGGCTGCTATGAGTATGGAGCATGTTAAACACAACCGTGA
The DNA here is from genome assembly GCA_013397275.1 of Burhinus bistriatus. NCBI lineage: Eukaryota > Metazoa > Chordata > Aves > Charadriiformes > Burhinidae > Burhinus > Burhinus bistriatus. The sequence goes on from VYXH01008058.1 coordinate 30,623, forward strand.
TCTGTGAAAAAGTAAGAATCTTCAAGCACTGCCCACTTTCCTTCCTGTCTGGGAGCTGGAATTGGACAGATACCACAGCTGAGCTCATAACTGAATAGGCAAAAACAGCAGAGCACTGTGGTATTGACTCTTCTGGCTGGGAAGCGAGATGGCCAGGAGCATCCTCTGCCCGCAGGGTCATCACTGGCCATGAGTCCGCCAGCTAACTAGAAAATAAAATCCAACTATGATCTAAGTGGCTGGGCTAAAACTAGCCAGCCTCATGGTACAAATCACTTCTTATATAACCGCTTAAAAGAGCTGCTTTTGAATGAAATGTTTTTTGAAACACGAGTGAGTAGGAGGGAAGGGAAGCGAATCATTTTGCAAAGGTTTGTCACTTGTGACGTGAGAGCAGGGCTGCGTTTCTTCTCTTGCTTTTAGAAATGGTCAGTCTCCAAGTGCTTCTCAGATGGTATGACCTGGTCAGCTGTAGTTTTGGGAAGGAAATGCAGTAGGAAAGAAGATTCTCTTATTGATGCTCATCTGCATATTGAACCTGGATTTAGCCTGCTGTAGGAAGCTTTATGCGTGTCTCTGGGAAGGCTGGGATCTATTTCCAGCTCTGCAACAGAACTGCTGTTGCAGGCAAACATCGCTCCTCAATCCCTTGTTCCCCTTGTCAGGGGAGATGCGTATAAACTACTTCCGAGGTACAGGTTCTGTGGATGAAGAGTTTGTCAGAGATTTGACTGTAGTCTGTCAGGGAAGAGAGAGGTGGGCTTGCTTCCAGAGCACAGGTCTTGAGCATCCTTTACTTTCTCCCTGACTCCTTGTAGCACAGCAGCCGGTGCTGCTGGGCGATGTGTGCTGAGCACCTTTCTGCTCTTCGGCGCCAGTGGTGGCTGTCACCTAGGGCTTCAGGTGGAGTTCGAAGTTAGCCGGTATCACTTCTGAGCAAAGATTGGGGGGTACGTGCTTACATCAGCGTCTTGTGGTTTCTGGTGGGGGACGAACATCGTGAACCACTGGGGATGTTCTGGCAGAGGGTAACTCATTGTCTGCTTAGCTGCAGCTGAGACACGCCAGGTGACTGCTGCTTGAGGCCATGAATTTGCCATCTGCAAGGAAGTCTTTCCCCAGTGACCACCCTTAGATTTCTTTATGCTCCCTCCAGCCCTTCCTCCCTGATAATGCAATACAGCTGGAAATGTACCGTTTTGTTGTCACAAAACAGGCTGAATCAGCACCGTGACCCAGTGCCAAAAACCTGTCACCTCAGTTCTTCTTCGCCATTTCTGCTCCCTGCAGGCATCTTCCATGTGGCTAATAACTCACTGCCACCTTCTGGACGCTGGTCAAGCTGAGGATATGGTGGTGCTCTGTATGGCACGATGATTTTCCTGCAAATGTCTACTGAGGAGTGCTACAAAGGCTGATCCTGCTTACTCCAAGAGCTTGTGGCTACGTGGAGCATATGGCATTGGTAGTTGTTGATCTTTCAGCTGGTGACTGAAAGGGTTAAGCTAACTAGCTGTCTGGATGGAGCTCCTGCATGGCCTCACTTCCCTCTCTGGTGGCTGCTCTCAGCAATGTTTCCATTGTCACATTTGCACAGCCCTGCTGAAGGCCAGAGCCAACTTTTGGTGCACAGATCTTGCAACTGGAGGGAGAACTTCACTGCTCAGCTGAAATGGGCAGATCTTATGGGCCCTCCCAGCTTGGGAGTGTGCTGGGCACCATGAGCTCCTCCCAGGAGGAGAACCTCCTTGCAGCATTATATGGGCTGGGGCAGGGGGGAGGTCATTGCTTTTCCCCTCTGTGAATCCACTCTGCCATGTGTAGATGCCATAACAGCAAGAAAGGCTCTGCCTGCCTGCTGCTATGCTTGGTCCATATGGTGCGGCAGGTGCCTTGTGCTAACCGGAGTTAACCAAGATGGTTTTCATCCTGTGAAAGCCCAGGAATATTCTTTTTTTTTTTCTTTTTCCCCCTCCTACCTTCCAGTTGCTCAGCTTCTCTGAAAGGCTGTGATTGCTTCAGAGGACATTGTTGCTTTTGTCCTAGGGGCAGTAGATGTTGCTTTCTATGTCAGTGTCTTCTGATGCAGGCCTGTGGCCTATGTGTTGGGCTCACTAGACAAGAGCTTTCTCCAGGAGTTAGGGACGAAGGTTTTGGCTTTTGGTGCTTGTCCCTTGTGAGCATCTGTCAGTACAACCAAGACAGAGGTAGTTGTGCTATTGCAGAAGCTGCTGAGTGCTCCATTTTCCTGTACTAAAACATGGTTGGAGCAGAAGCGCATGACATGTCACTACTGAGAGCTGGTGGCCCACAAGCCAGTGTGGTTGAAAGGTTCATCTGGCTTAATTGCAGATTCTTGGAGAGACTCTCGGAGTGGGAGAATAGGCTTTTGGTTTTGCAGCTTTGCCTCTGTGGTGTTTCATCCCATCTTGTGTCCGCCTGTTGTGCTGGTAGAGTTTAAGGAACCTTTCCCCAAAGCAGCTTCAAACTTGGTCAACGCGGTGAGGTCAAGATGGTGTTCAGGTTCTGCTTTTGAGGTTGTAGGGAAAGGTGGCACTTACCATGGAGAACCTTTGCAAAGCAAGGCTGTTACAAATTCCTCCTCCACTTGCTGTTTCTTCATTTCTGGCACTGTCCGTGTTGGGCTACAGGTGAAGTCCCTGTTAACAGGGTGGTGCTTCCTTACATGGAGGTGGAGCGAGGCAAAGGGCTGGAGTGGAAATGGCAGCGTTCAGCTGGTAAGTGACTTACCCCAGGCTTCAGGTCTGAGAGCACAGGTGGGGAACGGCAGGTTGACTCTGTTCTCAGCACTGATGCTACCCAGGAAAGGTGCTCTCAAAACCTCCTGCTCACTGGGCATCTCCCCTGTCATACTCTGCAGCAGTGGTGGCACAGCTGGAAAGTGGCTGGCTAAAACAAAACCATAGGATGGAGAAGGTGTACTGCAACAAAAGCTCTCGAGATGATGGCCTAGCAGCAGAGACTGGAATCCTGCACGCATGATGGAGAGGAGTGATTTGGGAGACATACAACTGCCTTGCCATGAAGCTGTTCTCTTCTTCAAATGCTTGGTCCTCAGTATGACGATGTGACAAAATACTATGGATGCTTCCACAGCTTCAGGAGTGAGAAAGACAGGCTTCAAGCTGCAGGTTTGTGGAGCAAGACCTCTCAGGGTGATCCGTTTGAATATGACCATACCTATGTGATGTTAAGTTGATTAAGAAATAGCTTTAATGCCACTTGATCTTCTGCTTAAAGATCAGTGTGTACCTGCTGGGTTATTTTTTTTTTAGCTCCTGTTTGTTTCCTAAGGGAGAGATTATTTGACCTGCGTGTTTGTGTGATGTGTTTCTTTCCTTTACTCTATTATTTATGAAATCAATAGATCTTAAAAAGGAACATTTGTGCAAAGTGTCTGGAGCAAGGTGTGCTGGAGGAGAATGTGAAAACCTGCCTGCTAGCATGGCCTTTCCCATCAGCCAAGCGTCTTTGCCAGAGAGGGGGAGAGGAGCTCACCTGAGCACAAAGGAGTGGTTTGTCCATGAAAATGCCTGACGGTGGCGCGGGTGATGGGGGGCAAAAGCAGAAATTCTTGCCTGAGTAGCTGCGGGTCATGCAGTGAAGCGGGGACAGGAATAAAGGTGGGCCATGGGATGGGTCTTCTAAATTTGGCAGCCCAGGTGGGAGAGGGGAACCGTGATCCAGGCTACGTGCTGTGGAGGACACTGAAAATTCTTCAGATACCTTTAACTGGGGCTGTTTTAGTGGCATTGAGCAGGCTTGGTTTGCTCTGGAGATTTTACAGCAGTCCAAGGGGCTGCTTCATCTCATTTTCAGAGGGCAGATGTGTTGCTTCCATGCAGCACCCTGCACAAGATGGTACAAAGCTATCTCTTGCCTGTGCCAAGACTGTCCAGACCGTCATTTACTAACACACCTGCATCAGCCCAGGTTTTTGCCTGGCAAGGTGCCACGTGTTGCTTTGCCTCTAGGCACACCCCACCCCACACCTCACCCGCACCCCTAACTGGCCTGCTGCTTTCCAGGCTGTGGCTTTGCCAGCCTCTCTGTGCAGACAGGAAAAGTCAAATTCTGTGTGTAACCAGGCAGTGGCGAGCAGCCTCAGCTGACCCAGCCAGCAGAGAGATATCTTGCAAACGTGTTTTGCAATGGGATCCACTGGTGAAGGGGCTCCTGGATAGCCAGACATGTCCGAGGTGCAGCCCAGGAGCATCCTGGCTTTGCCTTCTTTCTCTGCACCCATGTAAGCTGGAGAAGGGCCCTCAGTCTCCAGCCTGGCTTGGGTATGGTCACAAGCTGGTGTGAGCAAAGAGCTGGCTATTACTAATGCTCCAGACATTAGCAGCCCAGCACTGACATGGCTTTTTGAGAGGAACCAAAGCTGCCAAAAGAACCAGTTTCTGAGCCAGCTGATGTAGCACCTGCCTTTGATATTGGCTGGGGATGCAGGCAGAGGCATCTTCTGCAAACCATGGAACTGAGTAAGGGAAAATGCTTATTCCCCCCTCGCTGCTGCTATGTTTTTCCTGTTACAAGTTCGTGTCTGCTCCCTTCGAGTCAAAGGGCAGCTGCTAGTCTGGGTCTGACAGGTTGGAACACAAACGTCTGCAGGATAAGTTGTGGAATCATAGACTCACCTAGGTTGGAAGAGACCTTTAAGATCGTTGAGTCCAACCATAAAGTCTTTGGAGGATGGCCTAGAGCTGGAGCAGGGACTGGGAGGCTGCAGGGGTGACCTTGGGAGGGCAGAAGAGTTGTGGAAAAAAACGGCAGCAAGACCAGGGGGAGCTTGGGGTTAAACTGCCCCTTGCTGCCATCAGGTAATAAATTAGGTAACATGAGCACCTGCACATGTAGGTCCTGCTCTCCTGTGCTGCCATACCTGCTTGTGGGGCCAGGAGTAAGCACCCGGGCGAAGCCCTGGCCCCTTGCTGCCCCCCTCTGTGGGATTTCTCTGTGACAGCATCTCCGGACGGAGTGCAAGATCTGTGCCAACAGCCCCTCCGGCAGCAATTCCTGCTTGGAGTTACCTCCATCACCTCCTCAGTGCTGCAAAAGGTAGGAACTGGCAGGGAAGCTTGATGTTGTCTAGCTCAGCGATGGGTTTGCTGTTCCTGGGCTGTGGGTGATGGCACAGCCACAGCAACCAGCTCTGGTGTGGTCCCAGCTTGCAGCACACCTGGGGTGATTTTGCCACCTCTGGCAATTTGGTGCCTCAAGTGATGGCCTGCATCGCCTGTGCCGGGAGCCAACCTTGCTGCCTGCTTACAAAGTGACATTTTAACATAGTGAGACTTGCTTGAGTGAGACCTAGAGCTTGGGATTGGTGCTGAGTTGTTCCCTGCACTGGCAATCAGTCGCTTGCTTTGCTTCAAGAAACAAAGTTGAACAAGTCCCTGGCTTTGCTCCCCTTCCCCTTTCCCACCCCTCCGATAGTGATGGGCCACTTCGTTTCCCTGCGGCCGGCACGTTTCCCTGCGTTCCCTGCCCTGCGGCTCGGCGGCGTGTTTCAGAGGTTGCATTCTTTGCTGCAATTACCCAGCTCTCCTGCCTCTCCTTACTGCCTGCTGCCTTTGTTGCCAGCTCTCGGAGGAGAAGCGAAGATGAAAGAGCAGAGATGATTATATTTAATAGCAATGAAAATTGGCACGGTGATTTGGGGCCATTTTCCTTCCCTCTCTCCCACCTATTGAAGTTGGAAGGCGGCTTTGAAACCACACGTGGTCATCTCACCAGGACCGTGCTGGGCTCTAGCATGGCACGGGAGGGGAAAGCCAGCAGCATGCTTTACCTGCAGCTGTGTTACCTGGGCTTTCCAGCCTGGCCCCGGTAGTCAGGAAAGTAGCTTCCCCGCTCCCCACCCCCCATGCCCCTTTTAAATGAAAAGCCCCTTTGCCCCCTTCTGCAAGTGGGTGCTGCCCTGGCCCCTCCTGCATTGGCTTGCCTGCCTTTTACATGCAAATACCTTGCCAATTTACAATGATGGGAAAGGAGCAGCAGAAAGCTGAATGAAGGTCAGCTAAAGCCGTCTTTCCCTAATCCACCCCGGCATTGCACAGGCTTGCTTGGAGAACTGCAGGATCGGCTGCCCCTCAGCCTGCAACAAGCTGCTCTGGCCCCGTCTTGGGGTCCAAGGCTTTGGGAGAGGTGTTGCACCCCAGCGTTACTGCTGCTCTCAGGTAATGCTGGGAGAAGGTGCTGGAGGTGGCGAGGTGCCGAAATGCCAGTCAGTAGATTCCCAGCAGACACTGCAAAGCTTCTCCCCATCTGGAAGACTGATGTGAAATGGACCCCATGGAACATAAGGTGTTTGGAGAGCTCAACAGCTGAGCAAGTGACAAAGGGACTGTGACTGTGGTATCACAGGCGGAGGCAGTGTGTCTGTCTGTCTGTTCTTAGTGGATTGAGTGTCAAGGCCATTGGTGCAGTGTGACTACAAAGCCCAGGGGTAAGTGCATGTCGTGGCCTTGGCAGGAACCTCTTTAAAAGCATAAATGTGGTTCTTAGCCCAGTATTTATTTAATGTCCTCTTCTTTTCTCAAGCTAAGCCGTGATTTACCCATGGAGAAATCTGTTAGTCTCAGTCCCCTCCTTTTCTTTCATCCAAGGACATTGCTGGCCTCCCTTTCCTCTTGCCAGGCCAGCACCTCTGCCAGCAAGGAGAGGATGGAGCTCAGGTGTGAGCTGAGAGCTCAGTCACTCCTGAAGGACCCCTGAACAGGCAGGACAGAGTGAGACAGCCCGTGGCAAGGTGCTTGTCGACCAGTAGACTTCCATCATCAAGGTTTCCTAGGTGGCTGCTAACAGAAAGCTATAGGCCAGAGAAACGAGAGGCTTTTCCTTCCCTAAGGGGTGGATGCGTTAGGCAGCACAAAAATGTGTCACGTTCCCTGGGAAGTCTGTGATGGGATGGAAGGAGACAAGAAACCAGGGCATGGGCAGGAGAGCCTGTTTGTCTGTGCCGTGAGCCAGCTGTGGTAATGGGTTATACTGGCTATGAAGCTCATCTTCATCTTCATGCTAGGGGCTGTACTAATTTGAAATGGAAGTTATCAGGTACCCCAGAGAGGTCACCACCTGCCTTGAGTTAGGAGACTAACAGATTTGTCCAGGAAGGCAGGGATGATGGCGGTGGGTGACCCTGTCACAAGGGTCATCCTTGGGGACAGCAGCTCCCTTGGGGAGCAGCAGGTTCATAGTCCCCACGGTGGAGCGGTGGCTTGGTTACAGCGTGCTGGAGGCTGTATCAAACTTTTCACTGGCCTGGACCAAACTCTGCTCACTGCAAGCGGTTTCCCCCAGCCTCTGCAGCCAGAGTGCAGGATTTGATGGTGAATCAGCTGTATTCCTGGCGTGTGGCATATTTACATCTCTGGTGTGGCAGGCAGAACCTGCCTCCCTCCTCCTGAAACCCTCCTGCCCGCACAGACCAGTGCGAGACTTTCGTTTCCTGCCGGAGGGGGAGATGCTGTATCCGGGTTCCACCTCCTCCCCTGGTATCTCTGCTTTCCCCAAGGCGTGAACTGCCCCAGGGCTTTTGGTGAACTGTGGCTGTGGTGTGGTGGAGAGCTGCAGCCTCCATTGGCCACTCCGCTTCTTAGGATCCCTTTGCCTTTTTCCCACCTTTTCCCCGTCTTCCCACTAAACACTCCTTGTTTTCATCCAGTGAGAAATTTCTTGTGTTTTAACTACTCAATGAAGGGGTTTTTTCCTCTTCATCCTCTTGCTCGCTCTGAGGCTGCATTGAAATTGTTCTTAAAAAGCTTTACATCAATTCATCTGGAGTTGATTCCTTGGCAATCTAAGCAAGACTACTACAATCCATCCATGTCTACCTGCACCAGTTTAACTAATAACCCAGTTGAAATCCCTGAGGTTAGTTAAAACTAGCCTCTGCATCCAAACGAAAGGGTTTTTGCAAAGGATTTAACCCTTTCCCTTCCCAGTCGCACAGAGCGAGCAGTGAATTCCCAGGTGGGCGACCAGGACCTCTCCCTCACCGAAGGGGAGATCAGGTACCTGTATGGAAATTGTTCAGAGCTGGGGTTGGGGGCAGATGACTTGGGAGGCCCCTTCCAAGGTCATCAGCTCTGATGAGTTGTCCAAATGCAAAACATGTGTTGCGCAGAAAGACGGCAGTGAAATCACTTTTGACTCAACACAGCATCTTTGTAACCATGTACAGGACTGTTGCGAGAGGCTTTAATGCCTCTTTTCCTCTAAGCCACAACACTGCTTTTCCTTTTTCCTGGGCCTTTTCTTTCCTTGAGATTGTATCCTGGATGGACAGAAAGCTGCTTTGTGGCCTTGCAGGATGAGTTGCACTTTGTCCCTGAAGCTGGTGGTGTTCAAATGGATCCCATCGCATTTAAGCAACAGATGGGCTGGTGGCAGACCTGTGCAGTGCGGGAGATGGTGTTTCCAGGAGGCTTTGTGTGGGGTTGTGTTCAGTTTTGCGGTCTTTGTTCTCATGCTATGCAGGGATGAAGTCCATCAGCTGGTGTAGCCCATGGACAGGCCACTATGTCTCAGAGTGATGGCATGCACTTGGAAACCTCTCGTCACCCTCTGGTGTCACAACCAGGTAAAGCCAGAAAACCGATGTCAGGAATGCTAAGGAAGGCAATCGCTGGGAAACCTTAAGAGAGGAAACATGGTTGCAGCCCACCAAACAGCTGGCAGTTCAGCAGGGTCTCTCTGAGTTTGCCTGATGGCCCAACTCTGGGTTTTGTTTTTTTTTTTTTTTTTGGCTCCTGCTTACCTCTGGCCTCCGCTAAGAAGTCTGGCCTGGCTAAACTACGTTACCAGAACTGCGTGCGCTGTGTTTCTCATCGCACCCTGGCAGTCATGGGCTTCTGCAGGTCCTGCGGCTGAGGTCCTTGCCTGGAGACTGAAGCCTGGTTGATGGGTTCAGGGTGGTCTGTGTGTAGAGGAAGGGGACCCCTTCCAAAGACACGTGGGAACCCTGTCTTTCCAGATCCTCTCACTAGCATCAGGGCCATCCTTGTCTCATCTGCACATGTGAAGGGTAAATCTCTCTTCCTTTACTTTATTGCACTAACAGATCAGGACTTCTTATCCTTTCTAGGTGGGCTTTGTCTGCTAGAGTTCCCCTGTGGAGGAAGGGGCTGTTCATGGGATGGGAATGGAGAAGCTTTTGCGAAGCCCCTTTGTGAAAGGCTTTCAGGGCCAGTTCTGTGAGTTGGACCTGACAAAGCAGGGCTGGAGAGAACCCCACCTACCACTTTTGCTTGCTGGTATGTAGGTCTCGCCAATGAGTCAGCCTACCCCCAAAAGTCTTGGATAGTGCTGGAAGTGGCCCTTTTTTCCAGTGGGGAATCCTTCACAGAGCCCCACCACATCCCTGCCTGTAGGTTTCTCAGCACTCCTGTCTGATGAAAACCATCACATAGGTGGCATGTCACGTAATCGCAGTGTTGTGCAAGCGTCCTTGAGATCTTTGCCGGAGCCCTGTGAGATGGGAGAGGTCATACTCAAACCACCCCTTGTGGACAGGGATCCTGACTCACTGGAAGGTGGAGTGACCTGCTTAAGACTGTGTAACTTGTCTGCCTATGGTCATGCTGCGATCTCCAGCTTGGACATGGAGGTTTGTTTTAAGCTGGCTGGCTAGGGTGCTGCTGGCGGTGGAAGTGCATCATGGCTCAACTGTCCAGTTGTTTTGCCACTGTCTCAGCTGACTTTTGCAGCCTGTGTGGAGCTCAGCTTCTGCAGCTGCAGTATCTGAGCCAGTGAGAGACTGAGCCAAGATCAGCACCTGTGTTCTTGTTTCTTTTGGGCAGGCCATCCTGTAGGACTTTGCCTTCTGGAAGGTGCCCTGGCATTTGGGCGCTGGATGGAGACGCAGCACCACAGGGATGGTTTGGTTTGGCTCTGGATCCCCTGTCCTGAAACTGAGTTGGTGAGCTGAATCCTGAAGGCCTTTCCTCCCATAGATATGGATAATATTTCTATCAACAGGGTGGTGGGAAAGTCAAAGCCAAATGAGCAGAGGTAATGCTGAAAGACCTGCAGGTGTTGGAAAGCTACAAGAAGTCCATGCTGTGGTGATGTTCTCCTCTCTGCTAATATACTCCAGGATGCAGAAATGTTTGTCAAAACAGGGGTTGCTGAGGGTGAGCCAGTCTCTTTGAAGACTGCAGAACAGCATCTTAAAGACAGGTCCTCACAATTGCTTGTGTCCCTCACCAGTGCCGGTGCTTGGCTGAGGAAATAGCTTGTGGCCATGCTGAAATGCATTAGGTTGGGTCACAGCCCAGGTGCGGCGCTGCGGGTGCTGTTTCATTTCCTGTTCATCTTATGGCTCATCTCTTGAGCACTTTCCCAAGAGGCTTTCTTGTCTCCCACAGCAAACCTCCTCCCTTGATGACTCTCCACAAACTAGTTTCTACACTTGGATTTTGTGACTCAGTCCCTTCCTCTTTGTCTCCTAAGGGTTTGTTGCTGCCTGGTGGGTTCACCGGAGACCTCTGAGAAGGGAGGGATCCATCTTTCCTTTTTCTTCCCTGAAGACTGCTTCCCTTGATACAAAATCTTTCTCCCCATTGTGTTGTGCTGAGTGACCAGATGTTTATTCCTACTTTAAGTCCATTTTCTTTACTCACCCTGAAGATGCTCAGAATTTGCTAGTAGGGCTTGTAGTTCCTGACAACCACCCCTTTCCTCAAGCATCAAATGTGGAACAGGCTGCTGCTACCACTTTGAGACCTCTTTCCTTGGTGGTAGGCTTCAGGCAAAAATCTCAAGCTTAAATTTCCCTTCCCAGCCTCCTACCACTCTCCCATCGTTGTGTTCAGCCAAGCCTGGAGGGACTCTGCCGTCCTGAGCAGGAGGCTGGGAGAGGGGCAGGCAGCAAGCTCCTCTGCAGGCAGTGCTGAGTGGCTCAGTGACTTGGCTTGTCCTGTAGAAGAGAAACAGCATCTCCCATCGCCCAACAAGAGCTGCCACGTGGTATGTTTCTGATATCACGCAGTGGGAAAGCAGCTTTTGAACCTGGCCCACGGAGCTTGGGCTGATGAGATAAACCCGTGCTGGATGGGATCTGCCCTGGTTGGTCATGTTATGCCCGCATTGCACAAAATGGATTGCTTAGGCGGTGTTACTTCCTTCTCCAATACGTTTAGGGTGACACCTGCACTTTCACCATTTCTCGGGGTGGCTCAGGGCATGAGGAGAGGCCGGCGCAATAGGCAGGAGGAGGCAGGAGTTGGTGAGGCTCCTGCTGGTTAGCCTGGCTGCTGTGGAGTCGAAGGATTTCAGAGGTGCTTTTAATGGGGACTCCACAAAAATTGGGCATGCTCAACGTTTTCCCTGAGCTTGTGAGCTTGAACCTGCTAATGGGCAAACTGGCAGCTCAGTTCCTACCCCCTCCATGCGTTATCGGTGTGTGGGGCTGCACAGCTGGAGGGAGGTTGGTGCGTCCACTCCCCAGCCATGGGGAAGAATTAGTTCACTAAACCGTCCTCAAAACAATAAGCTGCAAATCAAAGGTGGAGGACGTTGGTCAAGCAGCGTACAGGTGTATCTGCCCTTTGTCGTGCAGCACTCCTTTGGTTCCTGCCTTCAGCACGGCACCTGGGGGTCCGTGGGGCAACCAGCATGGAGTGGGAGCAGTGCTTTGGTGGTCAGGCCAGTGTGTGGATCGCGGGGACAGATTAGGCTGCATGGGAGGCATAATCGGGAGGTGATCATACCTTCTCTTATCTTAAATGCCATCTGTCATCTAAAAGTCCTCAGTTGTGTCTTCTGCGACAAAAGCTTCCAGATTTGAGCAGAAATGAGTTTACCAGGTGGCTGCTGTGCTGTGGATGGGTGAGCAGCGGATGCCTGGCTATGAAGAGAAGCTTGCAATAACTTGTCTTTGGTGCATGACGCTTGTGGAAAGCCTCTGGGCCGGCTGATTTCAACCATTTGTTTCCCTTGAACCCTGCGCTTCAGGTCTCTGTACCGCCCTGGAGCATGCGGTTTCACACTGAGGAGCAGAAAATGACAGTGAGAATATGGTGAATGAAGGGAAAGGAGTGTGGCCCTCCAACTTCACCCTGGTTTTCCGGAGGACATCCTCTGAAGTGTTAGGAAACACTTACTCAACTGAGCTAAGCTCGTAGTGAAGGAGCCCCGGTTTCACTGCAGGAAACACGTCTTCTCCAGCTGCCTTCGTCTGGGGCAGATGTCTGTTTTGCTCAAAGCCTATGCAACGTTTCTATATTAACTCATTTTGGGAGGGATGTTTCAGAGCTTTAACAATTTTTGTTCTTGAATGCAACGACCCAGCTCAACAACATTGTTTCTCGACTCCCAAGCTGAAGGACCTGGGACTGTGTCGTACCCATTGCAGGTGTGAAGTGTTCGACGTTCAGGTTACATGTGAAACTTTCCCTCTGCCCTGAACCCCGGCAGGCTGTGAGCAGTGCCAGGGCACACAGCCCGCTGGGCAAGGAAGAGCAAGTATCTTGGTGGAAACGGTGACACTATTACATTCCCCGATAAGTTGTCTTTCCTAATTTCCCCCAAATTTTGACATGTGGACAGAAGAGCTCTGCAAATCTTTTGCCATAGCCAGTGCCTTTGTTTTCCAGCTGACTCTAAGGCCTGAAAGGAGGTTGTAGTGAGATGGGAGCTGATCTCTTCTCCCAAGTAACTAGCGATAGGACAAGAGGAAACGGGTTCAAGTTGCGCCAGGGGAGGTTTAGGCTGGACATAAGGAAAAAATTTTTCACTGAAAGAGTGATCAAGCATTGGAACAGGCTGCCCAGGGAGATGGTTGAGTCACCATCCCTAGATGTGTTTAAAAGTCGTGTAGATGTGGTGCTTGGAGACATGGTGTAGTGGCAGACCTGGTAAGTAGGGTCAATGGTTGGACTGGATGATCTTAAAGGTCTTTTCCAACCTAAATGATTCTATGATTCTATGATTCTAGATCCAACTGAAATATTTTGGGGCAGGGGGTAATCAGTTACCCTTAGTGCAACCTGATTTTGAAATGCAAGTATATGGTGTAATGCACACAACTGGATGTTAGAAACTTTAAGCCTTACTGCTCTTGCAGAGGTAATTCTGATGTCCCTCCTTTATGTTACATAGATGTTATATATGTTTTAGTACACTCAGAGACATGTTGTGGAGGAAGCACAAAGCAGTAATTTTCTGTTTTTTCACTCCCTGTTTAGAGACCTCTGGGGGTCTTTGGGAGAAAAAACGAATATTTTTCATGACAGAGAAAATTTATTGTCTTTTTTTGAAATTGCTTGCTTGCTTATCTTGCTTTCCAGTTGTTCTTAGCCTTCCATAAGGCCAGATGTTGGTTTTGTTGTTGAACTCTAATAGAAGACTTCCCATTGGATAGCATTGGGGAAAACTTTGATTTCCAAAGGCGGAAATTTTGGGAGTCTGTTAAGTGCTTCAGTGGGAGTTGTTCTGCAATGTCATCAAGGTGGAATCTGCTGACAGCCAGCATCTACTGACTTGCTCTGAGTAGAGTGAAGTTGGGTGAAAGATTTTGGTGAATAGCAAATTTGCAGAAAAAATGTCACTTCCTTTACCCTGAAACCATTATAGGTTCAGCCTGACTCTGGTAAGGGCAGTGCTGGGGTCTTTGTTGCTCCCCCATGGTCAGAGCACTCCCTTGGGGTCGTGTCCAGGTGCAACTCCATCTTGCTTTTGACAAGATCTGAATCCATTTTGCCCAGTTCCTAAATCCTAGTCATCTTTTTCTCCCTGCCCCTCCCCCAGCATTTTTTCTGTCAAGGGGGAAGCTGCTCAGTTTCTACTGTGGTGAAGCCCATGGAGATGGGGGTAATGAACCCAGAATGATCAAGGTGCTAGACATCAGAAGTAATTTCTAAAATGTCAGGAAGGAAATGGATCTTTAAGCCACGTACCCTGGCTTGGGAAAGCCGTTGCTGTAACATTACCTACTTGGGTAACTACATCTGCGCATTTCCCCTCTGGGCTCAGATGGCGAAACAACTCATTGGTGTTAGTAGTGTCCCCTTGCAAGTGATGTGGCCCTTCACCACAAGCGTTGGAAGGCTGCTGTGACCCTCAGGTTGGCAAGGCAATCAAAGGGAATTCAGGCAGGGGCTTTCCTGTCCCTGGAAAATTCTTGCAAATTCTTGCCTTGGACTGAATCACAAGGGAAAAGTGACCAAATAAATTGGAGACCTCCAGAGCAGAGATGTCTCAGGCACAGCAGCTGTCCAGAGCAACAGGCCACTTGAACTAGACTTCCTTCCCGCCACACACAGACCTTCTGTTTAGACTCTCCAAGGAACAGTGGAAAACATCACTGTGTGTTTTTCTACATGAGTTTTTGGTTTGATCTGTCTGAAGTTTGGACCTTCAGTTCCCTCAGTCAGCGGCCAAATTAATAGCAGATCCTTCAGGGTCCCATAAAGCTGTTAAGTTTAATACTACTGCTGGGAGCTTTGGTAGCCCCTGCCAAAGAAAGTGCCCTTCTCTTCAAGGGATGGGGTGGTAGGGCAATGCTTCCTCTGGCTGCATCTCCAGGGAGAGAGAAAGGGCTCTGACCCGGAGTCTAATTCCAGAGATCTGGGCTGGAGAACCTGGCACTGGAGACAAGTGCAACGAGGATGTTATTGTCTCACCTTCTGGGTGTTGAGATGTGACAATGCGCCCTTGTGTAGGTGTGAAATGTCAGCAGTGAACGTTTACCAACGGCGCCTGACGTGCAAGGACCTGCCTGTCATTTTGGACCATCTGTTTCTTGTTATGGAGGTGTCTCTTGCCTTTCCTGGCGTCTTCCTGAGCCTGGTTCTTCTCTTTCCACTCATGGTCCCTGCTGCAGACGCTGCTCTCTCCCTCTGCTCAGATTTCCACCCTGATCCTGCTCTGTAGCCTTCCTCCTGCCAACATACTGCTGTCTTGGGTTTGGGTTTGATTTTTTCCTGGTGGATTTGATCCCTGAAATAGTACCCCTCTTGTGGACTCGTTTTTCCTCATTCAAGTGGTTCTCGCTATCTCTCCCTCCCCTTTGTGTGGAAGAGACACGCTCAGGCTGTGCCTCTCTGACTTCCACTTGCTCAAGCCCTGAGGACTGGAGAGCTTGTCCCGACGTGATCCTGTAACGCATGGAGCGTACCCCTAACACAGGGGTGAAAGCATTTGCTGCCAAAGTAACAGGGAAATGGAAAATGCCTGCCTGACTGTATTTGAGACATTATGGTGGCTCTCCCAAAGGACTCTGCTCAGGGAAGAAACTCCCCTGGTCTTTTTCCCCTCCCTGTTTAAGGCTGGGCAGTGCTGTGGGAGCTTCCATGGGTAATTCTTACCCTGACTCCATAGCATCGATATGCAGGGAGAAGGGGCCATGAGCCCTTCACAGCCTCATACAGACGGGAAAGGCAGCCCGATGCGTGGCGTGAGGAGATGTCAAGTGGGAAGCAATTGTAGTCGGTTTTGCCTGGCTTTTGGTGCTGGAAGGGGGATCATCCATTGCTCTCCCACCTCTGAGACAGACGTTGTATTCTGCTTTGGGGTCATCCTTCTCTGAGGCAAAGCATCAAGACCCAGGAGGAGCAATCCCAGCAAGAGCCGATCCTGCCATTCTGCTCCCAGCCCCACTTGGTGCTGGGCGCTGTCTGCCTCCGCAGGGATAGCCCCAGCCCCCACTGCGGGGTTTGGGTGGGCACAGGGTGTCCCGTGCCTGGGCACTTCTCCTCTGGCCATGGCTGGTTCTTGCTTTGTGCTTTCTACTCCTCGGGCAGATGATAAACGAAGGAGAGCATTTCCCAGGAAATCTTTTCTGGGTAAGCCTCTATGGCGCAGTATTTATTTTGCAGGATTGGTGTGTTGTGCACTTTTCTCTCTGGCTAATTCAAGCAAACGTGCACGAGTAACACTGCTTTTATCTGACCAGGTCCAGACCGTGCTCAAAGCCTCCTCTTGACATGACTCACTCCTGGGCAAGCCCCGGAGAGAACAGATGTGGTAATTCAGTTGCAGGTCCCATTCTTTTCTCACGGCCCTGTGGTCAACCAGCTTTGTCAGACACGGTCTGGGTGGCTGACAGAGGAGCAAGGTCCTCCAAGCAGGAGCCTTGCATCAGCCGAGCGCCTGCTCCTCCCCCTCCTGCCCCGCTCCAGCCCTCCCACAGGGATCCTCCTGGTTTGCGGGGGGAATTGTTCCCACAGCCAATTTGGGATGCCATTTTCAGCCGTACCGGTTTGGTTCTGGTGGAGGAGTTTGTGTAAACTGGGTTCTCGATCCATTGAGTAGTTTGTAAGAAGCAGTTCATAGAAAAATGTGTATCGTGCCGTTTGTTGATGTCCTCTCCTCTGCAGGCTTCTGAGAGGGTAAATTTTGTTAGCTGAAAATTTTTATTTTTTTTTTTTTTTACAAAATGGTGGGTTTTTTTAATCTTTTGTTCCCTTTTTCCCTATTTTCCCTTTCTGTACCCTCCTTTTTAATCCTTAAGTAAAACCTTAACATAAAGAAAAATCCATATTTTAGGGGAAAAAACCACATAAAATTGAGGGGGGAAGGTGCAATCCAATTTGATGAATAATAAATAATCTCAGGCTCAGAAAAGCCTCAACTATTTTTCTCAAAGCAGCCGGTGCACTACTAGCTTGATTTGCTGCTATAAATATTGGCCAGGCTCTTTCAACTCTTCTGAAGGTAAATGAGAAGCGGTTGCCAGGTTTGCTTGGTATTGCATGTCTGGGATGATGAAAGGGCCAAGGAGACTGGAAGATCTGTAATTGCGAGTGGGGTGCTCAGCCATGCGGCCTGGGAGCCCAAGCGCCGAGGTGCAGCAGGGAGGCATGCGCTTGATGTGGGATCCCCCTTCGCCACGGTTTCTACCTGCCAAATACCAGCCTGGAAGATAACTCACGCTGGCTCCAGGATGGGAGGATGCTAAAAGCGTTCCTGCCCAGACGAAGAGACAAACCTCGGTGATGTGGCGCCGGGTGCACCTCCAGGCATTTGCATCGCTGCTCAAGGGTTTGGAGTGCTGACGCTCCCCACACACCCCGCAGTGATGGAGCAGTTGGACATCAGTGGGCAGGTTGGTGCTGTGATGCCTTTCCTTCCTTCCTTGTGCCTTAGAGGAGCATTTTTGCTTCCTCAAGTCTCACACATGACAGTTGAAGCTTTGTCCTCTCTCTGTTTTCAGTGAATCACATTTTTATTCTGCTTTCTTTTGCAATCTGCTTTGGATGCCATAGAACTCCTTCTGCTTGACACCTGGTAACTCTTAAACTCGCAGTTTTAAAGTCTTAGACTTCTCTGTCTCTGCATCTCTCCGTGCCTAAAAAGCCCTTGCTGCTGTGCAGCTCCGGGGCAGCCATCCTCCATCCTGCCCCTGGGGCAGGTTGATGCAGGATTGTGCGTGGTCCCTTTTGGCATGGCCCAAGCCTTGGATTTGGGCTTCTGCCCAGCCCTGCCCAGCACTGGGCTTGAGCACAGGCCTGATGGAGGAGGTAAGTACAGCCTTCGTGGGTCCAACTGGAAGCATCTCCTGTTTCCAATGGCAACTGTGAGGGATGCCATGGTGTTAAAAGAAGAATTAGGGGCATGTGTAGACCTGTCCTTCCCTGGTGGCCAGCCCTTGGCAAGATGTGGTTCAAGCTCTGCTTCCCCAGCATAGATGGTTTCCAATCCATTATACTTCAGAGAGGATGGCGGCTTCTCCAGAAATTTATAGCCTCCTTTTGTATCACAATTTAAGCTTGTCCTCCAGGCTCTGAGGAAATGCCCCCATCACCAAGGCTGCTGTTATTTTCATGAGGGGTTGCTCTGCACCCTGTGGATCAGGATTCAGACAGTGCCTGCTCCACTGTGACGAGGAGGGCAGTGAGACCTTTCCATTTCTTGCTGCTCTTTCACTGTGCATGTTCAAGACTGAGGAGGATGTTCTACTGGGCTGGGAGATGTTCTGCTCTTCACTGACAAGGACTATTCTTTGTTTCCTTGTGGTGGCTGATATCACGCCCTCACGGGGCTGGCTTGCCTGGCCAAGGTGTTGAAGAGACCAAGTCCTTGAGAACGGTTATCTGAAGAACAAGAAACATTTGGGGATGTTTGTCCCTTAGCTTACCTAAGGGTTATTAATGACTTTTCAGTGGAACCAATTAAGCAGGTGCATTGATAATGACATAACAAGAGCTGCATCGCTACCAAGATAAACGTCAAGTGGTCTCCAATGGTCTCCCAGTGAATGCGCTGTTGGTGCTACCCCGAAAGCTTGAGCAGCCGTGAAACCCTCTCGTCCCTGGTCTGAGAGGGTTTTACTGTTGCTGGTGAGTGGGTGGGGTTTTTTTAGCGACTTGGCCAAGAGGGGTTCTCGGGGAGCCTGCCTGCAGTCCCTGCCTGTGCCCGGCTGTGCCGCAGTCAGCCCCAGTAGCATCGCCACCATTTCCATGGCAACGGCACGTGCGCAGCCGTAATAAAGTCAGATTACAGCTGCTTCCCTGTGTGTGCAGGCAGGAAAGGAGTTTTCTGAGGTAAGAGCTCAAACGACTTGCAGAGGAACATTTTGGCTGGGGAAAGACAGACTTTCCAGCAGCTAGGGAGGCCGTTCGTACAGTGCTAGAAATGCTAACGAAGATTGAGTGAGTTTGCTGGGATGTTTTTTTGCTCTGCCAAGTAGATTTCATGCACGCTTGTGCTAAATTTAGAGGGTGATTGTTCAGAAAGGGCTACGGAGCAGGTCTCTGAAGTCTCTACCTGTCCCACAGGGCAATAACATGGGCTGCATGTTTTCTTAGAAGTGGCTTTAAAGGTTGCTGTGGGATCCAATCTCAGCTTGGAGTCTGCTGCTGGAATGGCTGTTTGTCACGGGCCAAATGCCAACAGCCAGGCTGAGAGGAGAGCTCACACGCAGCCGTTGAATTTGATCTCCTAAGAGAAGGAGCCAGGCAGGACTGCGTTTTGGCTTGGCCGGTGACGAAGATGAGACCATGCTTGCTCTCTTGCCATGGCCAGCCTGGAGGACAGAGCTGCTTTGTAGGCTCTCAGCAGAGTTACCAGCATCCTTCGAGCTGACCTGGGAGGGAAATGGAAAGGTTCATTTGTTCTGCAAACCCTGGTCCATTCTGCTCTCCTTCCATCATCCTTCTTTTGCCCCTCTGCTGGGGTAATCAGGGTGCCACCCTCTCTCATGGTAGGCAGCTTATGGATTCTTGGGCCAAAGAACTTGCATGGTCCCTGTTCCCTCTGCAGCACCCCTGCTAACCTCCTATGGGGTCAGGTGTGAGCAGCAAAGCCCATGGCACGTGTTATACTGGTAGGGCAGGGACTGCAGCCAATGCTGGGGACTATACAACTTGGCAGATGATGCCTTTGCAACATCCTGACATTGTCTCCTCCTCTGGAGCATGTCTTGTAGTCAAAGGTATCCGTTTGGCATCTCTGGAAGTCTTTTCCAAATGAGGCCATGATAGGACTGTTGGTTGGTTGCTCTCCAGTACTGTCAGTGTGGCAGCAGAGTTTGCAGACATCCAAAACGATGAGTGTTTCGACCCTATCGTGGCAGTTCCAGCACTTTGGTTAAAGGCAGGAACCCTTTTTATGTGGTCAGACCTGGCTTTCCCTGTCCAGTTCAGTAACAACTAGTAAAGTGAGACTCTGGAGAGGTTTAGGCGTGCAATTTCTACTTAAATACCTAAATCGTACACAAGACCCAACGGGATTTAGGCGCTATGTGGGTTTTGGAGGACTGGGCATCTGAGCTGTGCTGAAGTGGGAGCGGGGATGCTGGGGTGGGGAGGACACCGAGGGAACTTGCTGCTTTCCAAGAACACCAGATGCATCTCAGTGAGGTTTGTTTGGTCTCTCCTCGCTCAGTCTCGTGGGGTAACATCAAAGAAGGCTGCTTGTGGAAACAAATAGAGACCGAGGTAACACCTCATCATGGGAGAGCCTCGGGAGCCCTGGCTGAGGGAAACCCGCCTGCCTGGCTCCAATTGGGCTGGCAAAGCCGGCTCTTCCCAGCGCAAAGTGTGTGGCTGTGCTAACCCTTCCCTGGGCCGTGTAATTACCCTGCGTGGATGGACTGTTGGCAACTGCCCGGGGCAGCTGCTTACGGCAGAAATTAGGGCAAGTGCCAGCGGGGTATCACAGCCCAAGGAAGCTCCCAGGTTTTGGGCAAGGATTTGGGTGTGGGTTAAAAAAGGTCAGGCCCCAGGTACTGTCAAATGTCACGGAGGTTCAGGACCACAAACACCCTGTGGTTTACTATCTTCACCCGCCCCGTCCCTGCCACCACCTCTCCTCTGACCCCCATGATGTGGGT
The DNA here is from genome assembly GCA_013397275.1 of Burhinus bistriatus. Lineage (NCBI taxonomy): Eukaryota > Metazoa > Chordata > Aves > Charadriiformes > Burhinidae > Burhinus > Burhinus bistriatus. Next base: position 50,925 of record VYXH01008058.1, read on the forward strand.
ACGAGCTGCGTGTGTGTTTTGGAGGTGTCACCTGGGTAGCGCTCACTGAGTCACCTGGCGGGTGTGAAACCCAGGGGCTGGCTTTAGCACCAGCCCTGCCGGAGGGATCTCAGCAGTTTCAAAGTATCCTCTCTGCTCAACTGAGCTTGGCTCACGTTCAGCAGTCTTTCGCTCGAGAACCAAATTCCTTCTTGGGAAGTGTAATGTTCATGAAGGAGACACGTTAATTAGCAAGCCGTCTGCTCCCTGCTTTGGCATGTGAGTAGGTGGTGTTACCTCTGGAATTAGGTTGAAATCCGTTTGGCATTTAGGTGCGTTTGATTTGCGAGAGCTTGGAGGCCCCTTAAAGAGCACCTCTAAAACACATTGAGCTACATGCAACCTTCACGTTATGTGTTTTCCCACTGTAGGTCTGGAGCATGCAAGGAGACCTCATTCCCAAGCTGGTACCCCCAGCCATCTGAATAAACTACGGACAGCCCACCACCAGCAGGTGGAACAGATCCTGTCATTTATAAGCACATCCTCTGTTGCTGGCAGAGCATCTGAAAACAGATCCATGACTATCTTGGACTTCATCATGGAAATTGCTCTGTGGAAGCTTATTCTCAAATTGGACTTTATCTTTGGTTGGAAGTCAAACCAGCAAGTCCTAGTTACGCAGCTTTGCGGGGGCAGATCACGTGGCTTCGCTGCTGACCCCAGCCTGGAGGAATATTACTGCCTCCGTTAGAGAGTTACAAGCCCAAGGGTTACATTTCAGCCTCTTACTGAACTCTGACAGCACGGAAGTGGACACAAAAGGGTACAAGCACCATCAAACCCCCTTAATTTCAAATCAATTCTTTCCACCACCAACATTATTCCAGTGCTAATACATAGTCTTCGAGTATCAGTAAGTTTTAGCAACTTCTCTAGAGCATGAGGAGCCAGGATCTCTGTAATCCAGCTTTTTTTCCCCAAAAATCTTTTCAAGAAGTCTCTTCCTTCTGCTAAATTCTTAGGAATAAGAAGGTATAGCGTGAAGATGCTAAAAAAGACTATGAATCCCTCTTGTGTTGTAGTTGAGAAACAAAAGTTTCTTCCCTTTTGTAAATGATTTCCACTGGTTGCAATATTTTCTTTTTTTTTTTTTCTTTTTAATTTTGTCACAGAAAAAAAAATGAAAGGAAAAAAGGAGAAGTAATGAAAAGGCCAAATGTTTCATCTTCTGGTTAATCTCTTAAGAACTTTAAAAAGTAAGGAAGTGGCTCATGCTAATTTCTGGAAAACAGAAGAGAAATTCCACTTTCTGCATGTGAGTATTTTCCCCCCCCCCTTGAAATAATTCATCCCACCTTCAATTAAAATGTTTAGATTTGGAAACTGGGGCAGAAGGTGAGTGTTTGTGGGTGTGTTGGCAGGGGCACCCTGAGTGGATAAAAGCTTTTGGCAGGGCAGCATGCAGCCCCAGCACTGCAGGATGAGCTATACTGAGACTCTCTTTGGGTAAAACCACGGCGGGTGCTGCTGGGGTGGATGAGGAGGTGAAGGCGCCAGCCCAGAAAATCTTTAAATACTTCTGACACAGGAGCTCAGCCCCCACTCCTGTTAATTTGGGAGCTAATCCCAGCTGCTCTCTCTGGGTCCGGGGGATGCCCCGCTCCCAGGGTCAGCAGCCTGGGCACCCAGCACCCCCCAGGACAGCTCCTTGTTCTCTCTGCCTGGATATTTTGCTGGACATCGAAGGGACTGGAGGGAAAACCCCAGCTGTAATTAGGGGCGGGTGCTCTCCTTTCCCATTGGAACCCTTCTGGAAGACATTCATCACTAATGCCACATTTGTCTCATTTAAATGAAGGTTTCTGCATCCACATGCATCCCTGCTCTGGACCACGTGGGCGTCCACTGCAGGACCTTGACCTCAGGGGAGATGGAGGCTTTGCTGAGCCTTGAACTCCTGGTTATCTGCAGCATGAAGGTGCTCCCAAGCCAGGTTCAACGAGAGGGACTGAGCTGGGTGAGTCGTTTCCTTCCTGTCTTTTCTGAGCCTTTTCCCACCAGTGTCACCCAGCTCACTGAACATCAGCCCTATGGGGCTGCTTCTCCACGGCAATTTACTCGGAGCAAAGGTGTCAGGTGCAGCTGGCCGTGCTCCCCGGGGTGCCGGCCAGCTCTCTGTGAGCAGCAAGGCATTGTTTGCTGGTGCCTTTGGAAGCAAATCCTGCAGCAGGGGACTGCTGTTGTGCCTGCTTTCCCCAGCTGATAGTGTCGGGGAGGACAAGGCACGTCAGGAGAGAAAGACTTCACGGATGCGCTCTGGGAATTGCTCACCCCCTCCTCACAGCGAGGGCTGCTGGAAGGGAGCCCGGGCGAAGCACTGCCAATGATGTCTTCATCCTTGTACCCCGTTACAGGCAGTGTTTGCAAAGGCTGAGGCGATGCTGTTTGGTGAGGAGATGGCCAGCTTGGCCGGTAACGTAGCTTTTGGTGGCTCTGCTCAGAACCCTAAAAGCCTCATGGTGGGTGTTGGCTTGTGGATCACAGCAGTGGGTTTAGATGGGGGTGGAAGAGGTGAAAGGAGAAAGCTGGCTATTTGGCTGCTGTTCTCAAAGTAGATGAGCTCTGCCTGAACAATCAAGGTGGTATGGCTGTTTCTGGACCCCAGAGCCTGCAAAATGAGGATTTTACAGATTCACAGATGTAATGATGCTCTCCAGCTGCACCTGAAGCACAAGGGGGGATCTCCTAATGCAGCTTGGCTCCCTTGAGTGGAATCGATCGCTGGCAAAATGAGCCCAGGCCTCAGCACAATGTGAGATATCCCTGCAACCCACGATCGCAACAGAAGAGCATTGCAGAAACACTCCAGTCCTGCTGCAAGGGTTACATGTGGCCAGAGCCCATCAGCTGTGTGTTGTGCAGGGAGGATGTCCCATCCTCTACCTCCTCCCATGTGGGGCTGCTTTTGCAAGAGCCAGAAGGAGGTTCATCAAAGGCATCTCCACTGGAGTGCCACAAAGGCTTTAAAATTAGCTGTTTTGCATTGGGAAAGGGGAGAAATGCAGAAGGGATGGTTTTTGTAAGCTGTCTCACATGTAACACCAAAGGATGGAGGCAATTAATTAATTTCACTAGCCCCATTGGAAGGGTGCTGGCCACGGCCCTGGTAAGCGGTTGATGGGGCAACGGAAGGCGGCTGCCTCCCTTGCTTTGATCCAAACCAGCGTGAGCACCCATGCTGGCTGTCTGGAAACCTGGGGTCACTCTGGCATCCCGTGGTGCCAGAGCCTGGGATGAGAGACAGCTTCTCTTTGAAGTCAGGATCAATAATCTGTGAAAATAAAATAAAATAGAAAATTTTTTTAAAAAAAGCAGGACCTACTCCTCTCTGCTGCCCCAGTGGGGAAGGTGTGGCAAAGCCTTTCCTGTGTTCAGGTTAGTGCTCTAAGAACAGGGAAGATTTCTCGCAGCCTATCTTCTAGGTAATGAGCCCATTTCAATCCTGTGGTTAGTTATATTAAATAATTATGGGATTTAGTTCATTTACCCTGCACTTTTTCACACCCAGGGTGACCACGTGATGTCAAGTACAAGAGGAAGCAATTAGGGGAGGTGGATTCCATGCCCAGCTCCACCACTGCCGCAGGTTGTGGCCGTGCCTCGGACCTGTACTGGCTCCTCCACCTGATGAGGGTGAGCTCAGAGGTGTCAAGGCTTATGTCAGCCACACACTAAGCATCCTGAGCAGGAGATAACGCAGCCATAGTGTCTGGAGCCCTCTGGGAGCCCTGGGAAGCTCCAGTGCGTGGCTGGGAGCTGTTGCATCTTGCTGTGTAATGAAACACTGCCACACCTGTGCAAATTTCCCCATAGCCTGGGGCTTGGGTGGAAATGTGTTGGATCATTAAATCAAGCTACTTGAGAGCTACTTGAAGACGGAAGATGTGAAATTAGGCATATGAAATAGTGATCGTGTCTAGACGATCCCCTGAGCATCTGCCTGCCTCGAACAGAGCTGCTGTTTGCAGCAACTCTGGTTCTTGGCTTGTGCCCCTGGAGGGACGGGCAGAGCTTGCTCGTGCAGAAAGCCCAGCTAAGCTTCTCCTCTGTCTTGGCAGAGCGGTTGGGGCTCTCCTGAAAGGCCAGGATGTCACCTCGCACTGAGGAGCCAGCCAGTGAGGTCAGGTTGGTGGTGCCTGTTAGGAGGAAGAGGGGTGCCAATCTGGGATGCAGACCCCCGGTGCTGGTCTTGAGGCAGAGTCGGTCCTGCTTTGTGGAAATGTTCACGCCACTTTTAGAAAGGCTCTGCCAAACTCCTCTGCATTTGTGCCTTCTCCTGGCCCCCTTCTTCCCTGGGACTGAGATCCCAAGGAATTAGGAAGGAAGCTGGGTGGGAAAGAAAGCCTTTTAGTTTGAAAGGAGCCACAGGGTGAGTTGACACGTGCCCTGGCCTCGTGCATTTTGGATCTTCCTTAGCACGTTGCTGCACGCAGCCCAGAAGGCTGCTCCGAGCAGCCTGCTGCCTGTGTGCATCCCCCAGGGATTCTGTGTTGCTTCCTCACCTTCCCTTCCCAGGGTGTGAGATAACTCCTGAGAGCCAGGACCATACACTGGGGTCTGGTAATGCAACATCTTTCCCTTTAGTAGTCAAGACTGCAGGGTAGCAAGCTAATTTCATGCCAAATGTTCATCCTACAGCTCCTGAATGGAGAATGACATACCTTACCCTGAGGTGAGGGGGTGGATCAGATCACGGGAGCCACAGTTTTCCCTTGGAGACTCGCGCAGAGCTGGAGCAGCTCCAAGCACAACTCTCAGGCTTGGTGTCTGCTCCGTGCCAGGATGCATTGGTACAGGGGCTGATGGAGCATCCAGGTTTTGGCTGGCAGAAGAAGCCAGCCAGGCCACTGGTGCTATGAAAGCTGCAGGATCCTGCTGCAAGACCAACTCAGCTGTTTCTTCCAGAGGAGCCGTCTGCTCTGGTGCCAGACACTATTTACTGGTGAGGAAGAGCAGAATGGGTTTGAAAGTGGATGTTTTGAGAGTGATTTTGGTTTGGAGCATCTGTTTGGGGTAGCTATGGGGGACAAGCCATGGTACCTTGATGGGTAAAGTGTCCTCAGCCCATAAGTGTGTTTCATAAGGCTGTTTCCTTCAGCACTGCTCAGTCCATCCATGCAGCTTGTTGCTAATGAGTCTCTGCATCCTACCTAGGAGACAGACTGATGCTGGGGTGGCATGAGCCAGGCTTCGGCTGGTACCCAGCATGCCCAGTGGAAGGGCTGTCATGCTGCGGCTGAAACCCAAACACAATTATGCCATGTCTGCTAAGCCGTGAGGAGCTCGCCTGGATCAGTAACTGGTTGCTGCTTATTGCTGAAGCATCATTGATTTTTACCAGCAGCTTCTCCTCTCTGTAACTGTGGCTCTGAGGCACTCGCTGGGCTGGGACAGAGGGAAGGGGAGCCGGCAGGGTGAGGCTGGATTTGGGAGCAGCGGTTTTCAGTATGAATAAATGAGACACAGGCAACTTGTTTTCCTCCTGTTTCACTGCTGGTTGCCTTCCATGCCTGTGTAGTGAGATGTCACATCAGGATGTTCCCCTTGTCTCTGCGTGTCCGCATGGCACCAGGTTGGTCTGTAAATCCCTGTCCCCTGCATGGGGACAAATGCAAACCCTTGGTCACTCACTGCCTCGCCAGGCGACGTTCGGCACGTGCTTCCCTGTGCTCCTGCCGCCTCCTTGCAGTTGTAGCTCAGAAGCACCTCTCAGGCTGTAGCAGCTGCTATCTTTAGCTTTACAGCTCTGAAATGTACATTGGCTTCATCACATGTTTAGCACTGCTGACTGTGGGATGTGCCCAAATATTAAGCAACTTCCCAAGCTGGGTCTGGCTTGGACTGATGGGATTTAAGACTGTTTCTTTTCACCTGGGTCATGGAAAGCATTTGGATAGATAGTTAGAAGAGATGCTCCCCTCTCCAACCTGCTGGTGGGAGAGGCAATAGCCAGGAAAGAATTGGGTTGAAGGTTTACTTGGAGAAAGATAAAGTCTCCTGGAGATGTCTCGCAGGGCCTGGAGATACCTTAAGCATTTTTCAGAGAACCAAAACTGATGCTAGATGGTTGTCTATCACTGTCAGAGGGGATATTTGGGAACCAAAAGCCCAATTCTAGAGCTTTATTTTTGGGTTCCTCTTTCTTAGGAACAGGGCTCAGCATGTGGGACCTGGCTTTCCCCCACGGGAAAGGGGCTGGGCAGCCCAACAGGGTGAATAACATGATGGCTGTACCCCCCCAGCAGCCTTGGGCAGCTCCCAGTAGATCACTTTAAACCCAGCCCTGCTTGGCCTCTGTGTCCGATTTAAACAGCATGACCGAATACTTGCCAACGGGGAAGCCTTGTTTGATTGTGGAGGTAATAAGATGATTCGAACACAAGAGCTGATAGTTTCAAGTAACTGAAACTTAACCTCGCCGTATAAAGCGTTATTGTCCTGCTACAGAAATCCTCTGTCTGGGAGAGCACAGCTGCGAGGAAAATAAATGCTCCTCTTCTTTTTTCTCTCTCCTCTTTCTCTCTCCTCTTTCTCTCTCCTCTTTCTCTCTCCTCTTTCTCTCTTTCCTGTTTGTTTGTTTAAAACCCAGGGACCTTGGGTTGGTTTGCTCTCGTCGGCCGTGTTGGAGAGGTGGTGGGATGCGGGCACTGAGCTCTGCCCAGGGAGCTGGGGCTCCCCAGGGGACTGCGGGGCAAATTCCCTTTAATCCAGGGGATTAAATCCCAAGCAAAGCCATTGACAGTCATGGATTTAGTTGAGATCCAGGCCAAATCCTGGCCCCATTGAAGTTAAACAGGAGCTTTAGCTGCTGGTTTCAGAGGGATCAGGGCTGGGACCTGCTGCCAGGTGTTAAGCACATCTGCCCTACCAACCTCAGCAGGACAGGCTGCCCTGCCCGGGGGTGAGCGTATGGCTGAGATCCTGCTCCCTGGCTGGTGCAATGCTCACAAAGCACTTAGAATGGCAGCGCGTTCCCTGGTTGTGCTTTCCCTCTCCTGTGCAGGTCCTTGCTCCAGACCAAACCCACCTTGCTCTGTTTGAGCCATCAGTGAAACCTCACCGAGCAGCAGCTGCTAATTCTTCAGTCGCCTACTTGAAACCATCTCCTGATACAGAAACAGCTCATCACTGCCTGTAACCAGCAGGAATGCCAGATCCTGCCAGCATCTGTTTTGAACATCGAAGCAAATGGGTCTGGGATGGCTTTATCTGGGGCTGGAAAACCGCTACCACCAACAGGGTTGCACCAGAGCTGCCGCTTGCCTGCTGCCGCTGTGCCATGAGACCAGGAAAAGCACTCCCAGACAGGCTGACCTTCCTAGGTGTGTTATAAACAGGGTAAAAAAAGATGTATTCAAATATATATATATGTGTGAGTGGCTGTTTTGGGCAGAAGCTGCTCGTCCCTGGGTGCTGGGAGCTGCAGGAGCAGCCATCTCCATCAGCACTTCATGTCCAGCTCAGGGCTGGAGAGACCTGGCCCAGCGGCCGTATTGCCCTACTCATGCAGCCATGTTGCTTTTCAGATGTGTGTTTATGAAGGTAAGGAGATTTTATTTTGTTCACTTAGTTTTATTTTTTAAAAACTTCCTGTTTTCTTGAATTCCTTGCCCACACAAATCAGTGGGGTGGACAGGCAGGGTCTCAGTCCAATTTGTTTTGGGCGTGCTCAGAAATCCCCGTGGGGATTTTTTTTCTGGCAAGGCTTGGGATACTCTCTTCCCGCTTGTAGCTACCATAAAAACATTTCTTCTGATTAAGTTGCACTTATTTGTTTGTCCAAACACACAGCAGACCAAGCCTGTATGTGTATCTATGCTCAAATGTCTTCCAAAAGCCACTCCTACCACCCCTGCAAAATAGTTGAAGGGTGATATCAGAATCATAAATATCTGGCCAACGGGAATGCTTTGGAGTGAATGAACAGGAGTTGTGAATGGGAGAGGCTCTGTGCAAGCAGTGCTGCAGCGGTGGTGACTTCACTCAGTGTGAGACCGAAATAACCGAGGCGATGCCCTTGTATCCCAGGAGAGAGGCAAAGACCCTGAGCGCCTGGCTCAGGAAAGTCTCTCGCTCGAGAAAGAGGCTTCACTAGATGCTTCATTCAAGCTTTTATGCTGGCACGGATCAAGGTCTGGATTTGTGCTTAATGGTTCACACTGAAATCTCTGCTTAACTCAACATCATCTCACAATGACTTCTAATCTGTTGCAGGAATCGGCTATCCTGTTCATCAAAGCTTTCAGCTTGGTCACAGGATATTTGTTGATGATGTTGTAAGAAATTCTACTGCTTGGAACTGAAATAATGTCACTTTATTGTTAATACCCAAGGAAAGCCTCAGAGACTGTGTCCGTATTGAATGCTGGTTCACATGCGAGTAAAATCCTGCTCCTGTAAGTGTGTTTCTAGACAAAAGCAATTTTTTTCTTTGCTCATGGGAAGTAGCAAAGTTTTTTATTATTTTTATTATTTTTCAAGTGTCGCCTCTACAAGCTACTCAAACCTCTCCAAGGGAATATCTTTGCCATTACTACTAAGCAGGTCCTTTTAAAAAGGATTAGAAAATTGAAGGCTGAAATGAAATCCAGGAATAATCAAATCAGCCAGTTCTGAAATTGATTCTAAACCCAAACCTTTTTGGAGAAATTTCTATTTGAAACATTGCGAGGGATGTGTATCGGACTCTTCTGACTCTGAGTCCAGCCACAAATAATTTGTGACTTGGGTGAGGAGCACATGCAGTTTTGGTGGGGACTGAATTTCCATCAGCAGAGACGTCCTGGCAAGTGAAAGGATTGCCTTTCAGCCCAAAATTGGGTTCTGGGGCAGGGATCGACCCTGCTCGGTATTCCTGATGCCTTTGCCACTCCACACTGGTGATGCTCAGGCAGCCCCTTCCCTCCAAATGATTTTCCATGGGGACTTTGACTTTCCCAGTTGACATGTCCCCAGCTCTTCCAAAAGCCTTTCCGACAGTGAGATGTATTAGGCGATGGGATTGCTGAGGTGCTGTACCTCCTAGTGCACACCATCCAGCGGTGGAAGCACGAGGGGACGCCAGGTCCTGAGCCCAGGGCTCATTTTCTCCTCCTCTCCTGGTGATGCTGGGGCAGAGGCTGCCACTCCTCCCATGAGCACGTGACACCCAAACCCATGAGTTGCTTTGCATCCCCTAAGTTATTTTCTCTGGTTTATGGACATCTTCTTCAGTCTTCTTTGGAATGCTTGGGTTTTTGCTTAAAAACCTTGCGATAGTGGGAAATGGTTTTGACGGAAGATCCAGTCCTCTTTCTTGCATGTCCTCAGCACAGAGGCAGCGACTGTTAGAAGAAAACCCCAACTATTTTCCAGATGACACGATTGTAATCTGCCACTGTCACGGGCACTGGGGAAATGCAAGAGTTCTTGCCCAACAGCCATTGTAAACTTTGCCCTGCTGGCAGTACCCTGAATCTGCCACTTGCTCTTCTTTGTCGCAGGGCAGTAGAAAACTGAGTCCCCAAGCTCAACATAAGTTTCATGGTCCACAACCCACACTGCAAATATCCCAGCTTGGCTCCATGCCCCCAGAGGTGCTGATGCTGGGGGCCTCCATGGACCACGTGGCCTTGCACCTTACATCTCTCCTAGCCCCAACCTGCAGCACATTTGCAGCTCCCTTAGGGATTACTCATGTCCCAGGACCCCACCACTCCCTGACCTTAATCTCTAGCCCTTCTGTGCTTCCTTTCTTCTCTCTGCTGCTCTAATTAGGGGCAGATCTCAGATGACAGACCCATGTAGGAGTGGGAATGGTAGTTGATGTGGCTCAGGCTGGCTAAGGAGGACCTCGATAATAGACTCAAACCACAAGAATGAGGGTAGCTGTACTCTGGGATGGATGTGATCTTCCCCGAAGGCCTCCCTGAGTCCTTGCCTTCTCGACTCAGGGTCCTTTAGCTTGTACCAGACTCAGATCCCAAGAAGCTCCAAGTCACATGTCACTTCTGCAAAGCCTTGGCCTTCCCATCTCAAGCCTGAGGTGCCTGATGAAGCTCCTGTTATCTTCCACAGGGGTCCAGACAAGGGACCCGGGCTCTGCTTGCGTCTCCCTGAGTAGAGATAGTTCCGACTGCCAGCGTAACATCACTCTTCTCCTCCACCAGAGGTGGACAAGCAGGGAAACTAGGCCAAAACACGGGGTTTTATCTGCCTTGTCTCTTGAGAAATCTGTATTTCTTCATTTGTTTGGTGACCTGTGCCTTAGCCCAGCTGGAAAAGAGCTGTTTTATGATGTGTGGCTGGAAAAGAGAGGCTGAATCAGAAAGTTTTGGCAGTGGCCGGGTTGAAGGTGGGGTTTGAGCACAGTACTGGCTGCAGGAGCTGCGAAGGCTTGAGCAGGCCCCCAGGAGCCTCCCCAGCTGCTCCTGAGCCATCTGCACCTCTCCTAGAGGCAACCCAGTGCTGGTGTCAGGATTTCTTTCCATGTGTCTTGGTCCTAGGAGAGCTTTTTTCCTCATGGGAGGGTTGCATGGAAATAGTGCAACATGGGAATCTGCTCTTTGCACCGAAGGGGTTAAAGGCTGCTCCCTCTTTCTAGGCTGACCATGGAAAATACTGCGCGTGCCAGGGACTAGATGCAGGACAGAAACTAGGGCTCCTAGGATACAATAATACAAATAATACAACTTGTTCCACGAGCGGCGGAAACCAGCAAAGCCTGGTTTCCGATGAGTTTGTGTCGCAGGGTAAAGGGTGCGCGTGGGCTCTTACTGGCCGGTAAAAGCTAAACATACACTCGTCAGCTTCTCATCAGCCACCAAACTTCACAGAATTTAGATTCCCGTAGTAACCGGGGGCCCTGTACAGTGTGGTTGAAAGTGTCCAAAAAAAACCAAAGGAGAGGAGGGGTGCACGGATTGTATGGCTGCATAAACCTTGTTTCCATAGACAATCAGGTTGTACAACGAAGGATGCGGGCAGAGCATCCTCTGGGGAAGTTTAATGATGTTTCCAACAGTTTTTGCCCCAAACTACACATCCGCTTTGTGATAATGCTCATTTTGTCGGAGCCAAAGGCACGTCAAAAGGCAGAAGTGCTGCATGACAGAGTGTTGGGCTGGGGTACTTTGGGTCCATAGGTGAGTGGAGGTGTCGTTCTGTTTTGCAGTCTGGTTTTTGGCCTTCAAACTGGAGAAACCTGTGTCCGACTTCCTGTTTCAGTCTGGACTTGGCATTTTTGGCATTGATCACCCTGTGGCTCGGACGTAGGGATATCTTGTGGTTGATGGATCCTAAAAGCAGAGCCCTACCACCATCCTCTGCACCAGGTGTGGAGTAACTCCCTGAGCTGTATCCGACACAGGGAAGATGCAGCTGTCACATAACCAGCTTTTGGCAGCCACATAAAGAAAACAGCAGCTTAGTTTTCTGTTTTTTTTCGGCTGGGATCATATCACGCTTGTTTTCTAGGAGAGAATAAACGTGATGGAGATGTTCAGGAGATGCATGCTGGAGCCCCACAGGAGCCAGACCTTCATCTGTTTGTTACAAGCCCCTTCTTGGCAGAATTGCCAGCCCGTGCCACCCTTCAAGGGACGGAGGAGTGGTGGGGATGAGGCAGGGGTTTCTAATTAAATCCAACAATGATGTGCTTGTTGATTTTCTCCTCATGAAGATGTGGTGGAGGCTCTTTTGTGACCCACTGGCAGGGAGAAGGAGGAGGAAGGAACTGTTGTGTCATCTTCACAAGGGTGGCAGCGGGGCCACCAGTGTCCCCTCACTCTAAGCACCCACTGGTGGGGAGAAGCACTGGTAGAAATTTGTGACCTATGAGTGAGTGGGGGAGACAGGCGAGCCCTGTTCTTGTCCCCACTTGCCTGGGTAGGAAACAGCATGGTCCATACCCCCATCCCCAATCTCCTGAGCCAACGGGGGGAGTTGTGGCTCTGGTATGTTCCTTGATGAGTTGTCCCTTGTTTTGGGGGGAAGAACATAAATGCTGTCCCCAGCGAGCTGGGCTGGCCAGGAGGCTGCTTTGCATTACTGGGAGGCCAGACCTGAGCTGTGCGGTTTGCAAGAGGATGACACAAGCTGAGGTGACTTGTCACTGTGAATGCACTAAACATTACTGGGGTGCTCTGTAAGATTAACGGGAAGGGAGGAGAGGGTCTTAAGGTAAACAGAGCAAAGCTGGCAGATGACTGTGCCATCTATGCGCAACCTCATCTAAGCCTATTTATATAAATCATGTGAAACCTAAATTAGAATTTCATCCATCTGCTGTGCTGTAAGTCGCTCTTCCACTGGCACAGCAAGCCAAGAAAATGCTCTTAACTCCGTAAGATCTGCCTCAAGCGTGACAAAGGTTCATATACAAGCCCCATAGCTGGGTGGGAGGGCTGAGATGCTGCATGTTGTGGTGTCCTGCAAGGCTGCAGGACATGTTGTCACAAGATCGTCCAGTAGACAGCAGTATCTTGACATCAAGGGCAAGCCAGGAAGAGATTTAGATGCTCAATGAGAAGCCTCCAAGACTCCCCACCATGTGTGGGAGGACAAGTGCTCACTTCTGCCTCATGCATGATATAACCGTGCATGAAAGCATTGAGCAAGACCATCTCTGCCTGGGTCCTGGTCTCAAAGCCAGTGCCCAGACACTGGGGTGAATTTGTAGTGGTTTAGCACAATGAAGAAGGTAGGGAAATGCCCTCCGTCCTTTCCCATGTTTCCTACTTGTGACAAAGCTGGACTTTTCAGCCTTTCCCTCAAGGAGGCTGTTACCCGTTTGCTTTGCAGATGTGCAGCACTCTGCTTGGGGTGGCTCCTTGGGGGAGTTAACGCCACCGGCAAGCATGACCACAGGTCTTTGCCTGCCTTCACATGTGGTTGCTAAACTTGCCACTCATCTGGGAGCACGCTTAATGTAGGAGCATCCTGTGGGCTGATGACTCGGCCAGCCGGACGCTGTCCTGGCAGTCAGCACAGGGCTGACCCTGCTGCCGCAGCAGAGTGATTTCTAGGAAGCACGACTGCCTGCACACAGGGAAGGTCCCTGATGAAGATGGTGACTCACCAAGGGATCTTTTGACCTCTCTACCTGGCAGTGTTGCAATCTGGCTTTCTTGGCATTTAGTGCTTTTCCTGTCATTAAAAATAAAAACCTACTTCTTTTTTCTTTTCCTTTCACTGAATTGAGGATTTCAGTGAACAGTTTGGGGGTAAACAAGCTAAGATGACACTGTGGAGGAACAGTTGGTCAATTTTGCGAGAGATGGAGCCAGATCTAAATATGGCACAGCCTCGCTGCTACAGAGCAGAAGGAAGGCGGCATATGTGTCTGAGCAGTTGGATTGCTGCACGCTCTGTTAGATTTCCTTAACATCAAGTGTGTCTCTTCCCTTTTTCTTTCTTTTTTAGCAAAAAGAGGAGCAGAAGCTCACCAAAAACGTCTTTGGGCAGAAATAGGGAAAGGCTACAAGGAGGTGATGGACCCTCCGTGTCCCCACTGGCTCAGCTGCCAGGTAGAGGCAGATGTGTCTGGACAAGATGCTCCTCTGCAAGGATGAAACCAGGACACAGTGGCCACCTCCAGCGGATCTCCTTGCTGCTGGTGCCCACACCAAAATTGGCCTGGCAAAAGCCTTTTCCCAAGTGACCTCCGTGCTGCTGCCGAGTGTTTGGCACCAATGGAGGGGCTGCTCCGGGCCATGTATCCCACAGAATCCAAGACCTGCACAAAGGAGGAGGTCACTGGTGCTCATCTGGAGATGCTGCACACCATCAGCCTTCCAGCTGGGCCTCTGCACACCAGGAGCAAGATGCCTTTCCCGGGTGCTCTGGACTGCATACTCAAACTGAGAGTCTCCTCCAAAATCCCAGGCCACTTTGTTGACAGAGAAAAGCTGCTTGCTTCTAGCAGTTCCTCCTGGGAGGTGTATCCTCACACCCCACTGGTCACATCAAGTTGTTGAACCCCTTTGTCCACTGACAAAAAGCCTGCAGAGAAATCAGACTGTCCTTGGACTGTGTTCACTGCTGGCAAGAACTGAACAAGGATTTCACTCTCCCTGTGCGTCTACGGAGAGAGCCGGAGGCCAGGCTGCGCCGGGGAAAGAACGTGCTGCTGGGTGCACACTGCCAGCTGCTCGTGTGGCCCCTGCCCATCCTGGAGGGCAACCTGCAACTCCTGTGCTGGGAGAGTTGAAGCTTTCTTGCCTGTGGGATGCTCTTGCTGGGTTTTCGCACATGCAGGGAGCTGGGGAGAGGAAGCCAAAGGCGAGACTGTTGCAAGAAGCTTCAGTCAGGACTTGATTCTTAAACAACCCAGTTACAGGGTTAGTTGTGGAGCCTTCTCCATCCCTGCAGAAGATATACTGATTTGATTGTGAAGCTGCAAGTTGGAGTCTCGTATTGCTATCTTTGGCCATTTAAACCAAGGCATCCTCATAGCTTTCCAGCAAGAAGGGCTGACGTGGCTGAGTGGGGAAGAGTTTAGCACAGATACGGTGGGCAGGTGGCTTGTCTGACCACCACCAGCAAGGGCAGGGCCGTGCGCATGAAGGAACAAGCGCTGTGTCCTGGACCTGAAGAAGACAGGAGCTGAAGGTGAAATGCCTTGGGGTGGGGACCTGCTCAATGATTGCTGCTGCTGAGCATCTCCCCCTGCAAATGACTCGCCCCATCTCAGCGCTAATGCAAGGGCAAAATCTAGCCTGGACCTTTCTGTAGCTGTTTCAGCTTTGGTTGGCCCAGGGTCCTGCCCAGGAGCCGGGGAGGGTCTCCCCAGCCTGCTGCAAGCACCATAGCGCCCTTCCTGCTCTCCCTGGATGGATGGGCAGCTAGACCAGTGTGTTATGCAGAAAGTCAGTAAACTGACACTAAAAAGTCAGTATTTGACAGCAAATAACATATGGCTTTTCTTTTGGTTTAGTTGCCTCAGAATGAGTCTCCTAATCTGCATTTTAGATCAGAGACCCCAAAATCCTCAGCACAGGAGAGAGCTACAGAGATAGAATGAAACAAGGACAGGTCCTGGAGCACTGGTTATGCTGTCTGGTGTGCTGCAGTGATGCCGGCTGCCTTGGAGTAGCACCCCAGTTTGCCTTCAGCTGCTTCTTCTGCCCTTTGAAGACTTGTGTGGAAATGACCAAGAAACAAAGTACGCAGCCTGCTGCTGGAAGTGTAAAGGGCTGTTGGTGGAGCGTTGCTTGAATGAAGAGGCTGAGGACGGTGCCTGACTTTCCGCATTCACGTCCTGGGAAAGTGGATGGTAAATGATTTTGGTTTGGTCATCCACTGCTGAGCTAGTTCTTAATGCCGAGCATGTGAGTAAAAAAAAGGATTAAACAGAAGTTTAAGAGCTTTAATCACATGAAATGGAGGTGGTCAAAGTATTTCTGTAAGGTGATGTTTCAAATGCCTTTTTGCGAGTGCTGAGATTCATCTTATTTCAAGGGGTAGAAATAAAAGAATATAAAAGCAGAATCTTCTGTAATGGAAGACTGCCGCTTGCTTCATGGTTTTGCTTAATTCATTTTTATGAACAGGCTTTTAATTCAGTTTAACTCAGTCTCTTTTCTTCCCGTGCTCCCCCTATGCAACGCAAGCCCATTTGTGTCTAGGTTACTGGCAACCAGTATATCAAGCTCTAGCCAAGCATGTATTAAAATAAAGCTGCAATCTGCTGAAAAAGAGGTTTTAAGATGGAAACAAATAATTAGAAGCACACAAATTAGTGTATGTCTGACAACAGGTTAAGCTCTGCACAGATTTAAACAAAGCTGTAATGGCAGGATGCGAGCGATTCAAACCGGCGGCAGCGGCTGAGTGTTGGATTTCATGGGTCAGCCAGAAAAGAGGTGGGGAAGGAGCGAATCCGGGTGGGTTTGGCTCGGGCTGAGCACCCAGAGCTGTGAGGTAAAAGAGCCACACCTGGGAACTCTGCGTAACTCGTGGCCTTTCGAGGACCGTGGCCTCGGCTGAAGCAGGAGCTGTTGGCTGGCGTTACAAGCCACTGGCCCTTCCCCTCTGCTGTCTGCCCGCACTGGTGCATGTTTACTGGGCAGCGGCAGGGCACCAGTAAGCCGCTTCGGTGGGGAAGGTGTGGAAGCACTTTCTGTCATTTTATACGCTTGGTGTTGGGTGTTTTTATGCCCACAGGCTCCAGCGGTGTCTGGCAATGACCCGGGGACAGGCTCTCTCCCCAGGGCAAGGCAGGGGGACAGCCCTGCTTGTGCCCCTTGGCTGGGCGATGGACAGTGGGTCCCCTGGAGAGCTTTCTAGCAGCTATCAAGGGCAAACTGGTTAAATGCTCTTTTCTTCTCTCATTCACATGGTCACCTCACTGCTGAAATTGCAGTGTGCTTGTTCCTCAGCACATGTGTGAGCGAGCAAGGCACACCAGCAGCATGGATTGTTCTTCTGCACCCATTGTTATGGAAATTGCCTTAGAGACAGTTGCTCCAGCATACATTTTTAGAAGTGTGAGTGAGCCGAGCAGCAGGAAAACCTCTCCGAGGGGAGGAAAACCACCCGCCAGGCTCCCAGCACTGCCCCTTCCTCCAGCGGTGTGGTGGAGCCTCGCCGTCTCTCGTGGTAGGGGTGGGATTTAGTGTGTTTCTTTGCCTGGTAAGGCAGGGAGAAAGAGCCTCTGGAGGAGCAGCCCCTTCTGCGTCAGTCTCCAAGGAAACCCTTGGGGCTGCGTGGCTCAGCCTAGCATTTAGGCAGTGGCTCACGTGTGCCAGACTTGTGCCTGAATCATACATCCATACTTCCATCTGCCAGTGGCATTTCTGTAGTGCAAACAGCCCCATTTTAGGCAAATTGTGGGGTTTTCCTACCCCTACCTAGACGTCACTTTATCTCAAAGATTCTCACAGTTGGATTGGTGTGCAGGAGAAGTGATGTCCTCCAGCGAGCTCGAGAGAAACTAGCCCTATCTCTCTTTCGAATGCACATTCCTCACCATTGAGTCTGAAAGGAGAAGTCTTTTAATGCTCCTACACCACCCAGCTTCTTGAGAGCAAGCCTGGGAGCTGTGGTGGTTACGAGGAAGCTTTTGCAGCAGGTGCTTCCAGGTCTGCTGCCACCAGCCTGGTTGCAGTGCCCGAGCCAGAGCGAGTCACCCCGAGCTGCAGGGGAAGAGGGGCTGCCTCTGCCCGCTGCCTGGTGGCAGGCAGGAGGAGCGGAGGAGAGCAAGCAAGTTGCTACCCTGGAGGTTTCCAAAATACCCCAGGTTAGGGCTGGCCAGCTGCACAGGCGGTTTCACTGCTCACCCCCCATTTGCACTGAAACGCCCAGCCCTCTCATCTCGGTTTTGACTGAAACATTCAGCAATTCTGGTCTCGATTGGTTAAAAAGATGGGCAAGGTTTGCTTCTCTTGGGCTTTGCCTGTACTTGTCATCACTGCCTGCCGCAGAGCAGGACCAGACCTCCAGCCTGGGCCCTGGAGCTTCGTGCAGCCTCAACTGCTGAAGGGGAAAAGCGCGGATCCGGTGACCTTTGGTTGCCTAACTGCTGCCCACAGTCCCTGCCTGACATTTGAAGAGTGACTGTAAGTGCTGGGGGGTGCATGGGCATGGGGGTGCTGGGCAAAGCAGATGAACCTCATCCTTGCTGGCGGAGTACCAGGCTGAGCTGTGGCCTGTCCTTTCTCTCTCTGGAAGACCTGGTTGACTTGCACGGTGGTGTCTCGCCAGGAGCCAAGGACCAGAAACCTGCCTCCAGCTCCTCACTGGCCAGGCAGAGAGTTTGGCCACAGTTTATCTATTCCCAAGACCATTTTGCTGCCCAAGCAGCAATGGAGCCAGAGCAGCGTGGAGCATTTGGCTCTGTGGGATGTTGTGTTGATCGCTGCCGGTACTGTGGGATGGGGCTAGAGGGAGCTCACAGGCTGCAGCTGGGAGGTCATCAGAATGGGGTTGCTGGAAGTCACAAGGTGGTGGCAAGATGCCACTGAACAGCCTGGCCTGCTGGGTCCCCAGCTTCAGCCCTGACTGCTCCTCAGCCTCCCCCAGGCACTGCCTGGGGCTGCCCATGCCCATGGTGGGGTGGGGAAGGACGATTCCATCCCACACTTGCCTCCTTTGGCTTTTGCAGTCAGGCTGGTCTTAGTACCTTCAGGCTCTTTGGGCAGAGCAGTGCTTCATGAAGGACCACGGTGTTGGGTGCCATGGGTGCATTTGAAGCCATCGAGCATCCTGACCTTTGCACTGGCAAATTGTCCAGCTTTGCAGCCAGTGCAGCTGAAAGGGTATTTCTCCCTGAACCTGTGAGACTCTTTATTCCAAGGGTCCCTGGTGTTGCTAACCCCAAAAGTTCAACCCTCAACAGTTAGAAGCATGAGATTAGCACAAGCCCCCAGCTGAGTTTCTTTTGATAAAGAACATTTTTGGGGAGGATGGGGAAGGATAATTCTTTATATTTTACATTCTGAACCATTAAACTTATTTTACTTATTTTACTTCCCTTGCTACTTTACCTGCTGCACTTGCAATGGCTGGAAGCTCCCTTTTATTTTGTTGCGTTTGCTTTTAATGTGGAAACAGAGATTTTGGGGGCAGGTTGATGAAGCTTGGCCACAGACGCTGACAGCCGTGGGCCGTGCCTGGCTGTGAAAGTCAGATGCTTTTGCTGGACATCTGGCTGCTTTAGCAGATAGCGGGGAAGCTCACTTTAATATTTATCCTGAGCTAAAAAAACATGTAGAATGGAGAAAAATATACAAAGTAGGCCATGAAAACAGGGTTTGTGAACATCTGAGATCCGCTCCTAATTAATAGCAGTTCCCATCCCAGAAATCATACCATTCAGCAAAAGTTAATCATCTTTGCTCATACATACAATACACTTCAAGAGAGAGTGAGTCACCCTCATTGAAATGTCTAATGTTATGAAATCCAGTGTGACTGATGTAACAGACCCGGCTAAGCTCTCCAAATTGGCCAGGAGCAGCAACAGCGAAGTGCAGCCTGTGTGTAAGTTGACTTCATTGAGTTTTGCTTGTTTGTACCCGACCTGGATTTTGCCTTCAGTTACTAAAACAGACTCGCAGGGAAGGGGCCAAGAAGGATGCGGGTGGGCAGGGGAGTGGGGAAGGTACTGCAGAGAGGGGCAGGAGGGGTTGGCATCGCGAAGCCTGGTGGGCCTCAGCTTCCACCGTGGAGCTGCCCATCCCCACCTTTGGAAGCCCACACAGCAACTCTGCACAGAGGCCCCGATCCTGAAAATATTTTGGCACACATGTAATTCGCAGCTCTGTTGGGGTGCCTGGACCAGCACTTCAATCACATCACTCTGCATGTTTAACTGTTCACAGGCCCAGGGATTTATTCTTCATTTCTTGGTTCAGAGAGGAATGTAGGTTGAATTCTGCATTAAGATTCTACCTTGATATCAGCTGTTCCCTCTTAAATTAAATATTATTACCTGCAAATACTTCCTTTTAGCACTGGGAGCCATTTGCTTAGCGTACTTTGTTTAAATGTCACCATATGAATTACTGAAAGTAATTTAAATATTTAAAGTCATATACTGCAATTCTAATTTTATTTTGAAATATTGAGCCAGACTTGCAGCTGATGCAGCAGATAACAGCTCAGCCTGGCACCCCTGGTTCCTGTCCCAGTTCTTTAAATTAATAATTTGCATTGCCAACACCTTTCACCCAACAAGTCTGTACTCTGAGATTTTTCTTCTCTCTTTGAGGACTTGCAGCCCCTCTAGGATGGTTGTGAGTCCCTCGGTGAGCTCCTCTTCCATCAATCCATCCATCCATCCACCCACCTCGGCTACCCTTCTGCGGCATCTGCCCCATAGGGCAAACCCTGTGAGAGATAACATCAGAAATGCCAGGGCCCCAGCAGAAAAGACAGCAGCGCTCTTGTATTTCATGTTTTCCAACTGGAGAAGATCTCCTTCCTGACACAACCTTTTCATCTCTTATTATCTTTATGAATAGCTTAAAAAAAAAGTATCATTTCTGGCACACTGGCCATGCTACTGAAGAGCTGTTCCTCTTCCACCTCCTTCTTCACCCACTCAGATGAAAAGCTACAGGTAATGTTGGGGAGTAAATTAAAGGCTTTCCATGAGGAAATAAGCTAAAATAGTAAACAAAAGGCTGATTCTTAAAAGCAAAACAGCTGAAGATGTCACCAGGAAAACATGGTGATGAAACACTCCTGGTCCTCGGAAATTACCTTACATGCTGTTGGAAATTACCTTCTGACTCAACCGGCTCAATGTGGCTGATGCCACTTTGCTAATAGCTTTTACTTGACCTGAATACTCACGGTTTTCAAGGAAGTAACGTTCCCTGTGAGGAATGCCACCACCCAGACCTAAGCCTTCCCCAGCTTTCCTGAGAAAAGCTTGGGTTAGGTGGATGCTGTGATTTCTCCACCTCCTGGGAGCAGCCTACCCTGATGAGTTGTGCTCCCAACACCATGTCCTCGTGGCCAGCCGGTTTGCGGGGCTGGGACCGGCTCCCTGCGTGCTGAGCTGCGTGGGCGCACCCAGAGCCTGCTTGGCTTTGATCTCACACCTCCACCTGCCATCTCAGCTGGGTCTCCTAACACAAGGTCCAAGTTGCCTTTTAATCATGCTGCAGGCATCTCCCCAAAGCGTTCATCTTGCCTGATGCCCTGCCTGCCCCTCTCCCTCCAGAGATGAGTCTGGCTTCTTACGAGAAGCCAGTGACTCATTCCCCAGGATGTGTTTGCTTAAAAGTTGCCCAGTCACCTCTTTCTCTGATCACTGCTTCCTCGCTTTTCAAATCGGGAATGAAGAAACGGTGACACACAGGCACAACGCATGCGTGTGCTGAAATGGCACAAGCTGCTTGCAGGATCCCCCTTTCCCCCCCTTTCCTCGTGTCCTGTGTGTCCCCAGGCCATGTGTCCCCCCCTGTTGCGGTCAGCAATCAGATGTAGAGAAGCATATGTCTCTTGATGATGTGAGCTCTTCCTGCCCTCCAGCTTTGCACATGTCCTGGGGCCATCCCAGCTATAGCAGCTGCCTGTGAAAGTTGGGCTGTTATTACAGCTGGCAAGGTTTCACCCAAGTCCCCTTTGGCCACTAAAGCTGACCCCTCCAAGCCACACTCGAGTAAGCTTCAGACCCTTGAGAACCCTTCAGAGATGATGCTGTCAGTGGGCATGGCAAAACACACGGTGTCTCAGGTAGGATCTAGCAAGTGCCTTCCATGATGACCACTTGTGCATTGCTTCCTCGTGCTGATACCATCCAGCGTCTTGTCCGCTGTGTTTGCTGGGGTGATAGGTTGGGCTGAGGGTCCACAAAAGCTTCCAAGGCTTGGCTGTTGTGACATAGATAAATTGCTTGTTGCTGCACCAAGGGGCTTGGAGCACATCTGGGGAAACTGGGGCATCTTCCTCCCTGACCTACAGCACAGCAAGGAACTAAAAGAACCACGGGACTGGCTACAAAGTCAGGCATAGAAGGAGCAGGAGCTGCAGCCAGGACATCTTTGCCATGGCTCAGCACCTGGGCAGGCACAGCGAGACAGGCCCACAGCACTCAGAGGGCAGGTCTCCTTCTCCAGACAACGCTGGTGTGTCCTTTCTGGCACACAGTGAGATGAACTAAAACCAGGCTGAATGGCCATGCTCAGAGGGTTGTGGTTAGCAGCTCAAAGTCCAGCTGGAGGCCAGTGGTGTGCCCCAGGGGTCAGCACTGGGCCCAATATTGTTTAAGTTCTTTCTTAATGGCCTGGATGATGGGACCAAGTGTACCATCTTTTAGAAGATGCAAAACTGGGAGGAGCAGCTGATCCATCAGAAGGTTGTGCTGCCATTCAGAGGGACCTGGATGGGCAGAGAGAAGCTTTATGAAGTTCAACAAAGGGAATTATGAACTCCAGCCCCTAGGGAAGAATAACCCCATGCACCAGTACACACTGGGACCCAACCAGCTGCAAAGCAACTCTGCAGGTAAAGACCTGGGGGCGTCCTGGTGGACAACAAGTTGACCATGAGCCAGCAATGCACTCTCACAGCCAACGTCATGAGCTGCATTAGGAAGTGTTGCCAGCAAGCCAAGAGAGAAGAAGGAAGGTTTTGATTCCTCCCTCATCACCAAGTACTGCTGCCACTAGTGGAAACTGGTCTTGCACCTTTTTGGTGTTTCAGATATTTCTTGCCCACTCTTAGGTCCAGTGAAGCTCTGCATGAAGGGGCTTTAACCCCATTTTATTTCAAGAATGGGGAAATGGGACACAGACAGGGGGAAGGGACCTGCCCAGCATCACACAATTAGACCAGTGGTGAGTTGAGAAGGGACTAGTCTCTTCCCTGAGACCTGGTCTAGTTCCCTTTGTGCTGGGTTATGTTCTTGCAGGTCATATATGTGTACCCAAAAGCTGTGACTGTACCCAAGAGTGTCACACAGGCTGGACCAGTGACTGACAGGGATTGCTGAACAAGTTCACAGAAAATTGGAATTTTGTTAAATACATTAAATTAAAAAAAAAAAAAAAAAAGGTGAAAAAGAGATTGTCCCAAGAGAAGCTTTGTGTTCAGAATAAAGCTTTGTTTCCTGGAAACTAAACTTTTGGGGCAAAAAAAGTGGGGTTCAGCTGTACGTGACTAACACTGGGAGGAAAACAGAAGTCGTTTTCCGGTGCTCTGAAAGAGGAACCAGCGCCTTGGTCCTGAAACGCTTCATGGAAATGGCTTCTTGGGTTTTGTTCAGTTTTAGTTTAATCACAACAAAGGGTTGCAAAACCAGAGGACTTGGTGCAAGAAAAAAACCTCAGGAACTGGAGCATTTTCACGGGTGGCTGGCAAAACCTCTCAATGGAAAAACGGTGTTGCCGCAGCACAGGTGGTGAGACCTCGAAGCAGGGCAGGAGCCCGGGTTGCCCATCCATTAGTAGCCACCAAATACATCTAAACCAGAACAACTACATGAATGACGAGCAGCTTTGTGAGGGGATGTGCACCGGCTGTGAGACGTGCCCTGCTCATTGGAGTGAAAGGACGTGAACAATAATTGACTTTAAAGCCAGGCATGAAGTGGCAGCACAGTGCAACCTCCTTCCCCAGTATCTCTGCATCAGCTAAGGGCTTAATTGGCGCAGTTTGGGGTTTTGTTGATAGGCAGGGATGTGGTGCACCGCCACGTTGCTGAGTCCGCCTCTGGTCTCGTCACGGTGTAAATCCCAGACAACGCTGCCAAAGCCACCGGGATTGCCTCGGATCTGCCACAGCAGAGCTGAGCGGGGCTGCCTCACCCTTTCAGCAGCGGGAAGTCCTGGCAGGGTTTGCCTTCCAGAGGAGCACCCAGAAACCCAGGTGCCTCACAGGACCAGGCTGAGAAGCAGTGACCGCCCAGCTCAGGGTGGGGAGAGAAGGTTGTCCTGGTATTTGGTGGCCCTGCTTGAAATCAGACCCAGCAACGTAGTGAGGAGGGAGAGCATGAAGGCTGGTGGGCAAAAGCCTGGCGAAGTCATCAAGTCTTCTCTCAGCTTCTCTCACCTTCTCCCACTGGAGGGACAGGCTGGGAGCTGGAGGGGCTACTCAGCACCTTCTCTAGGAGTTTCTGCACCGCCTGCACCTATCTCAGGTTTTCCCCAATCTGCCTGCTCCCCCTGCCCCAAGCCAGCATCCCAACAGCAGCTTGGGAGGGGTGGGCGAGGGGCACAAAACTTAACCCCCCGGGCATGTGTGGGATGGGGGGGAGCTGGGTGAGGGACACAGAGCTGGGTGCAGCCTGCGCTCGCCCTGCTCATTTACAGCCCTTCCTGGTGGGTGGTGAAGCTGCTTTCGCAATTGTTTCCTGTGAAAAGCCCGCACCAGGAAGCTTGCCACTTAGCCTCCTTGAAAAAGAAATATTTCTCTACAGGAAATTGCTTCTTGAAAACAGCCTGGCCGCCTGGGAGAAGCTGCCGAGGAACTGACGTGTGCGCAGGGTGGCTGGCCGAGGATGCCAAAACTGCAGAGCCGGGGAGGCAATGGAGATGTGAGTGGATCAGAGGGAAGGTGCTCAGATAGCACCAACAGGTCCTGCAACTGCTGTCTTGGGCCATTCCTCTCTTGCTGCCTGTTTTCTTAGGAGGAAGGGCTTTTTTTGGCATACAAAAGGAGGCATGATTATAAATGGGGTATGTAGGTATACATTCAACTATACGCTGTGCTGTTTGTGTTCAATACATGCATGAGACAGGCTTGACAGTAGATATTACTGGCTTTTTAAGTGCCATAAATACCCTGTCCTGCTCCATCATTGCAGTGACGGCCTCTGGAAGGCCTAATGCCAAAGGGAGCTGCCCCCTCCTCTAATCCTCCACAAAGGAGGATTTCGTAAGGGTGGTGGCTCATCACTTCCATACCTCTCATGTAAAATCCATTGCTAAAAGGGTAAATAATCTTAAATATTCTCCAGTTCTTCCTCTGGAAGGAGCCTGGAGCTCAGGAAGCGGTGGCAGGGAAGAAGGGAAGTGGTTGTTGCTCAATGATGTTTTCCCAGTTTAATTAGATTGAAGCTGCCCTCCCTTACTGGTGGAGCTCAAGGGGGCTCTTGGCCCCTTCTTAAACACGAGCTCCCTTTCTCTCCTGGGTTTCACAGAAAGTGTGGTGACCTCTGAAGTTCTCATTTACCCAGCTATCCCAGCCAAAGCATTGCAAGAAGAGCTGGGCCAGTATTTCCCAGACAATTTAGGTTTTGGCTCCGCAGATCAGGTTTTTTTTTGCACCCAGTTGAAAACATGCCCTGTTCTGTAAAAATCCAGAGGTTTCCTCAAACCCTGAAGACGGATACAGACTTTCCTTTGGTGCCCAGTGAAAAGATAAGAGGCAATGGGAACAAACTGAAGCATGGGACATGACAGTTAAGCATAAGAAAACACTTTTTCACTGGGAGGGTGGACAAACGCTGCATCAGGTCACCCAGAGAGGTTGTGGAGTCTCCGTCCTTGGAGATATTGGGATAACCAACTGGTATGCCGTACCTGCCTTAGCAGATGCTGCTGTGAGACACAGGTTGGACCGGATGGTCCTCAGAGGGACCTTCAGCCTCAACCCTTCCGGGCTTCTGTGACCACTAAGAGATGATCACAGAAAACAGAAAAATGGGGTTCTTGGAGCCTCCATTTTTGCTGTGGAGATGTTTAAAGGGAAGCGAATGTCCCCGTTCCCCAAGGAAACACACAGCTTTGCTCCTCCATGATTGCCACAGGGCATCTAGATCTATCTGGAGCCCTGCACAGTGGAACGGCAAGAACCAGCCTGAGGAGAAGGCTCCTACATCAGGTCGAGTTGTGCAGGTGCAAAGTGGGGACAACTGCCCTGAGCTGGCTTCTGGCTTTTCCACAGGAGGGGCTGGTTTGCTACTTCTGCAGGAACATGCCAGAGAATAATTCTGTAGTCTTTGGACCAGAATTCACTGACATATTGAAAGTCTCCAAGCTCTGCAGCAAAAGTGCCTCCCGGAGAGGCAAAGGATGCTATGCCCATTTAATAAAGGAGAAGTGGCACCACCCAAGGACCTGGTTGTGCAGCTTGCACGTGCTTGTTGCTGCCTTGTGCTTCACAAGATTTGTGCTTTCACGAAGGTTTCTCCTTGTGGTGGCTCTTCCCCAGCCTACATCCACCTACCTTTGCTGAGGCAGCAGAGGGGAAGGTGCTTGCCAGGGCTCAGCATCCTTGCAGGATGGAGCCCACCGGAGACTTTGTCCTGACGCAGGGCTGTGTTAGGAAGGTGAATCTGTTCCTGTTGCTGAGTTAGACGCCTGCAGTGTCAGCACTGATGTGCCACGGGGATGGCTTGCTGCAGTGTGCTTAGATCCTCCCGCTGAGCGTTTGTGGGTGAAGCGCTTCACCAGGCCAAAGTCATCTGACATTTTTCTCGGGGGTGGGTGAAGTTAATGAATCCAGATTAGGCAGTGCGGAGGCTGAGGAGCTAGATTTCTGCTGAATATATATGAAGACAAATGTAAATTCTAAACTTTCTAGGGAGTATTTTTACCCTGGCTCAGTGTTAACATTGACAAAAATAGTCACAAATTAGTGCAGGAGTAGAAAGCAAATTTGGGCCTTTTTTTTTTTTTTTCTGTTAAAACCATGCATCTATTCCTCTACCAGGAGTTAACCTCTTACATGCATTAATGAAACATGGGGTAAACCATCAACAAGTGCCCTTCCCTGACAAAATAACTAACTCCTACCTCGACTAAGCAATGAGGAAGGAAAGCTGATGTTAAATAAAGAGTCTTTTTTTTTTTTTTTTTTTTTAAGATAGAAAAAAGTGATTCAATCCAAGAAATTCAGCACTGCAAGAGGGTGTTAACATCATTCCACCCCAGCTGCCCGGTTCCCTAGCACTCAAATGCTTGCAAAGATGATGGGGAGGCACCAGCCCTGTTCTACAGATGGGAAGAGTGCTGTACAGAAAATTGTGATTTCGCTCAATGTGACAGAGCAACCCAGAAGCTACCCTGGGAGCCCAGGTCATCTGAGCAAATTCCCAGCTGAAATACTGCTTCAGGCCACCAGTCCATCATTAATCTGCCAGGAAAGACTCAAAGTAGCAGCTGTGACATCCTTGGGAGCAATGCCCACCACAGGGCTAAGTCAGGACCTGGACTGAGTTTGGGATAGACATCTGCTAACAATGCATTTATCTTGTCTTCTGACATGACTCACGGTTATGGTCTATGTTCCTAAAACACAAGATGAAGACCCAGGTGGAAAAGAGACCTCAAACCCCAGTCTGCGGGCTCAGAACCTGGGAGAAAAGAGGTGGCAGTGATGGAAATGAGGAACCTGAGGTAGTGGCTGCATTGGCATCATGGGAGACAGGGATGGATGAGGACAAAAGAAATCTGAAGCCAAGCCAGCAAGACGTGCCTGTGGGCGTGGGGAAGTTGCTGGTCACCATGCTGGACATCGAGTAGAAAGGTTAATGGAGGAGAGAGTCTTTCCGCAGCAGGACAACAACCAGAAAGACGCACACAGCCCTGTGTATTAGAAACCTGAGGCCAGCTGTGGTGTTATGACATGGAGGCGATGGCAGTCCACGTGTAGAGTGGTTATTGCTTTCTGCTGTCCTTGTCACAAGCACTTGGGACTCCTTGCAGTTGAGCCGAAAGCTGCTCATTTCTGGAGATGTGCTGATCTTCTAGCTGTCAGCAAAGCCACGTACATGGTGAGACAAACACCACCAAGACCTCTGAGCCCCAGCCAGCACCGCTGTGCGGGAGGAGGTGCTGGCGCTGGCACAGAGCACAGAATCATGGAACCACAGAATCACAGAATGGTTTAGGTTGGAAGGGACCTTCAAGATCATCTAGTTCCGCCTGCCCTGCCATGGGCAAGGACACCTCCCACTAGACCAGGCTGCTCAAAGCCCCATCCAGCCTGGCCTTCCTCCCCAGCATCCCGGTCCCAGCCTATGTGCTCCTGATCTGCCATATTTTGGGAAACCTCACGGTTGCAAGGTGCCTTCTCCTTGGGAGGAGATTTGAGGGGGATGCCCGCGGCTCTCTGCAGAGCAGAGATTTCTTCTTTCACGGGAGAAATCCCGCTGGAAGGCAGCTTCGGCTGCCACGGGGAGGATGCAGGGCCTGGCAAAGGGAGCCTGGCGCTGGAGGAGGAGAACTCGGTCTGGCGTTCGGCTGCGGTGCATTTTGGAGCGACTGACTGCAGAGGGCAGCATGCCGACAGGCTGGCACCAGCCCCGCCCGCTGCGCTGCCCGGCCGGCCGCTGCCAGCCCTGCCTGCGCCTGCCTGCGGGGCTGCAGGGGGAATCCACCGGGATGAGCCGTACTCCTGAAAGCCCGGAGATGGGAGAAGCGAGGGGAATCTCTGTTGCTCCCCTCCCAACGTCCCTCGGCTTCTGGCTGGGCAGGCAGAGGGTGCCACACCACTGTTAGGTGACATTATTTTGCTTTCGCCCTCGTCAGGGCGAAATCTGGTCTTGCTTCCGCAGGTGATGTGCCTGCAGCCTGCCCCGAAACTTATGTGGTTGCTAATGCGACCGCAAAATGGAGGTGAAACATTTCTCTTCTGGTTTCGCAGCACCGCATGCCGGCGGTTACGCCTGCCTCCCTCACGCTGCCCCAAAGGAGCCAAGGAGTCCCCGTAAGATTTCCGGGCGCTGTTTTCAGTACACCGAGGGCTTTAGACCTAGATATAAGTTCCTTGCACAACCCGCTGCTGTTCCCCTTGTGAATTGAAGGTGCTTTGATAAACATACTGAAAGGTCAGCTATTTTCACCGTGGCTTGCATAAGAACCTCAACATCCTCTGCTGCAAGAGCTGCGTTAGTAACTTCCTACTGCAACACTGAATCACAATAGCTTCCCACAGCAACCAGCGGTAAAAATAAACTGGGCAAGGGGAAGTGGACGGCTTCTGCTGTTCCGCTTTCTCGGGCACACTTGAGTCACAAAAAAAGCCATATAGAACAAGCCGTTTATTTTGCTGATGCCAACAAAATCCACGAACGGTTGGGAGCACGGTCCCAGTGAAATCACAGAGTGTTTTGCAATGGGATGCTCAGCATGCTCAAAGTTAAGCATGTGCTCAAGTGCTGTGTTGAGTCTGTATTTTTCATTAGGATCCAGACTTACGAATTAGACTAAAAGGAGATAGGGACCCCAGTGCTGCTTTTGTACTAAAGACTGAGGAAAATGGCCTCCTTGGGTTATTTTTTGTGTTGAGGGTATATAAAAGACCACTGGGGAGACAGTGGCTCTGTTATGGTTTCAGTAGTAGATCTTGGCTTTGAGAAAAGCAGATCTTGACTGGATGTGAAGCATCCTCAAATACAACCCAATTTGTATTTTTTGGCTTGAGACAATGTCATTTGAACAGCACAGTTTTAAACACTATTACGACGAAGACTCTGTGTGTGTGTGCATGTGGCACGTGTTTGTTTGCGTGTGGGGGGGTTGTTTTAAAGAACAATATCTTTCCTGTTACACAAGATACAGCCCAAGTCTTGAAATTCAGCCAGCTGGGAAAAAACCCTGTGGAGACCTCGTCAGGTTGCTGAGCCTGGGAATCTGCTGGTGAGACAGACCCTGGCTCTTCCCTTTGTAACAGTATTTGCTGAGGAAGTTTATAGTATGAGGCTAAAGAGAACAGAACTTAGAGCCAAAAAGCAATGGCTCATTTGACCCAGACTGGGGAGGAGGAGCCGTTCCCCTGCCCGCTGGTGCCCACGGGAATTCGGAGAGCTTGTAGGATAACCCAGGTGAGAAGGGACCACAGGAGGGCTCTAGTCAAACCTCCTGCTCAAAGCTGGGTCAGCTCGGAGGTCAGACCAGGTTACTTGGGGCTGTGCTGAGTCGGATCTCGAAAACCAACAAGGATGGAGATTGCACAACCTCTCTGAGCAACCCATCAACGTCTGACTGCCTGCACGGTGAAAACAGACTGCAATAGAAGCAGTTCATACAAAAACACGTTTTTAATGTCATCTTGCTCGTTAAAAAGAGAAAGATCAAATCTATTTTCTAACAGAAACAGTTTGTGTGAGGCACGGAAAACTTCTGGTACCGGAGGACTGATTCTCATTGAAAAGGCACGTAAAAGATGGAAGGAAACCAGAAGGATGCCTCCAGTTACATTCCTATCTTGAAATTTCAGTATTGCAGCACAAAAGGTTTGTATTTATAGTAGTGGATACCAATAGGGAAGATACTCTAAAAATAAATGAGGATGCACAGATAAAATCATCTATTTTGAGGCTCATTCTGAGAATGAAAGGGAATCCGGAGGCTTAATGAGTCTCAGTCAGTTTTATTTTGGAACTGTGCGTTGCTGTCGAAGACCAAGGCAGGGCTGCCTGTGACCCCACTCAAACCCCACGCAGGCCGCCGCACCCTGTGGACCCTCTCACGTCTCTCCTGCAACTTTTTCTTGAGCTTTTGGTTGAAAACTGACCGGGGTGNGTGCGGAGCGGAGCCGCGTCCGGCAGAGCGGAAGCCCACCCCGGCGCGGGGTGCGGGGGAGCGGGGCCGCGTCCGGCCGCCGCGTGGGTGGCCGGTGGGCCGGGCGCTGGCGGCCGCCGCTGCCGAGCCCCATGAAAACGCAGGTCTGGGGGAGCTCCCCGCGGGCGCCCATGGCTGCGGCGATGCCGTGCAAGAGCGCGGAGTGGCTGCAGGAGGAGCTGGAGGCGGGCGGGGGG
>VYXH01008058.1:81766-128595 GCA_013397275.1 Burhinus bistriatus
TGCCCCTTTTGAAAGATCCCAGCAGGCCTCCGCAGCGGGCTGAGCAGAGCCCACAGCTGGGCTGCTGGGACCCTTCCCATTCTCCCAGTCCTCCCAGTCCGGTCGCTGGGTGGCGGGTTTGAGGTAGAAATAACAGGAGAGCGAAGGAGGGGGGGAGAGTGGTGAAGAAAGTTGCCGCTTGCAGCCCTTTAAAAAACACTACTGCTGCTTGATGGACCCTTTTCGGGTAGCCGGGGGAGCCCCTGGTGAGGGTTTGGGGTGGCAGGGGGACAGGCAGATATTCGGGGACCAGCCTTCAGGGCCCGCACAAGCCTCCTTCAAAGGTGACAGGGGGGGGGGCAAGCACAGGGGTTGATCCCACTTTTCCCCCCGCGTTCCTCTGCTCCCCGCCCGTGCCGGTGGGCGAGTCCCCCATCCCATCCCGGTTTGGGGTCTCCCGATGGGCTCCGTTGCTCCTTCGTTTTGTCTTCCCATTTCTCTTCCCGTCGCCCTCATCCCTAGCTGGAAGGAGCAGCTTTGAAGTTACTCCTAAGCTCTCCCCGATGGGCAGGGGAGGAGCTGAGCTCCTTTCTCTGCCTTTTTCCGGGAGCCTCGGTGGGAAATGTTTCCAATTAAAATTCCAAAATGGCTCCTCGGTGCTGTCTGGCGGCGCGGCGGGGGGGGAAGGAGGAGGAGGAGGACGAGCTTTTTTCATGAATGGATGTGGCAGGAGCTGTCTGTCCTGCTCAGTGACCCCGCCACAACCGCTGAACCCACTAACAAAGTTTCCAGGAGGCCTTTCTAATTAAACCATTTGTCAGTGTCAGATACCGGTGGTTGAGCTCCAGTTTAATGTTGCCTGGAAAGGTGGTAGATCAGTGGGGTTTTTTGCTCCCCTGCCTCTGCCTTCCTTCCCAAACTATTAAGCCAAGGAGCTGGAGAAAAGGACTTGGGAGCAGACGTGAGGGGTCCCGTCCCTCCTCAAGCCTGGTGCCGTTTGGGTAAACAACAAACCTATGACACTGCTCTGTCACAAAACATGTTTGTAGTGACAAAATAGGTGTGAGGATTGCTCTTTGGCAAAACGTAAGGCCTTTTTTCCTGCTTGAAGGTGAATTACTTTATTTGGGTTTAGTGCTGGGTATGTGCTGCTTGTCCTTGCTTTATCTTTTCAGACACAGACACTTTTGTGCTTTTCTGTCTAGGTGGCATAATAGCTCTTGCCTAAACTGCCCCAGACCCGTATTTTGGAGAAGCTAAATGAGGCGAGATTGTCTCTTGCCGTTGATTTTATTTCTGGATGTTTGTTTCTTTTGTGATTGAGATTTGGCCCCTGTTTATCACAAGCAATATCGAACTTTGTAAGAAACACTCTGGTTTTTTGGGACCTGTTTGCTCAGTAACAGTCTGCCCAGGGAAGATGAGGGAGCAGGGAGATGCCTTGGGGTGAAACTGAAGATATACTAACTTTTTGCTGGCAAAGGCACGTGCTAAATAACATGCATGTGTGTCCAGGTAGAAGGATGTCCCATTCTGAAGAATAAAACATCTTTTTTCTCTCTGCCTCTCCCCTATCCTCTCTCTTTTCCCCCTTCCCAGGTGGCTTTAACAAGTTTCAGACCGAATATTCGGAGCACTGCGAGACGAACCTTGACAGCTCCTCACCCAGCAACTCTCCCCCAGCATCGGTCCTTGGCCTGGGAGGGCTGCGGATAAGCTCTGACTGCTCAGATGGCGAATCTGACAGGGAACCCAGCAGTGCCACGGAGTCAGATGGGAGCCCCATCCCTAACAATCAGCCTGCCTTTCCGGTCCAGATCCTACCTTACCTGTACCTGGGCTGTGCCAAAGATTCAACCAACTTGGATGTCCTGGGCAAATATGGCATTAAATACATCCTGAATGTGACTCCCAACCTGCCAAACATGTTTGAGCACGACGGAGAGTTCAAGTACAAGCAGATCCCCATCTCAGATCACTGGAGCCAGAACCTCTCGCAGTTCTTTCCCGAGGCCATTGCTTTCATTGGTAGGTAGTTGGCAGAACATCTCTTCTCATACTCACCGCTTGGGAATGTGCCAAGCTGCTTCCCAGGACTGTCGCTCGTCCCTGGCCTCACCTCTCTGGGGCACAGCATGGGCGCTAGCTTAGCAGCTGAGCATCACACTGCTGAGGTGACACTTCTGGTGCGTGTCACCCTGGCTGGGTTCAGGGAGGCCTCCCCTTCCAAAATTCAGCCCTCTTACAGCACCTCAACTGGAGTACCTGCAAATGGTGGGACTGGCCCTGCTGTCTCTTGCCCTTGTATGGGGATTTGCAGTTGTGTGAAATGGCTGAACCGAGGTGGCGGGGAGCTCCTTTGCCTGCTTTGCTCGGAGGGATGAGTGTTGATGGAAGTTGCGTTAATGTGAGTGGTGCGAGCAATTCCTTTGCCCCAAGTGGGGTTGAAATCTGGGGGTGAGAGGGGATGTTTTCTTTTCCCGAGGGGATTTGCTAGTCTAGTTGCGATGCCGCTGTAAGTCGCCCTAGCATAACTAACTCCTTGTATGGATACTTCTCCTAAGGTGAGTGTCAACACAGTGAGTTAGTGATTATAATTGCAGTGCGGATCTCAGCTGGAAAAACTGCTATGCAGACAACCCCTGAGACAGCTTTGGCCGGTCGTGGGGAGGGGCGTGGGGGGCAGTTCTCTTCTCCCAGGCTAGCGTTGACTTTGAAAATTGCTTCTTATTCTGTGAGAAGTGTCTGTCGGACTGAATAGAGATGTACACTTCCAGCATGACCTGTGCTGTCTGCTGGTGATGGTCGTTAGCCTAATCGTTTCTGATTTATGGGAGGTGAATGGCACAGGTAGTCATTACCACCATGAACTATTAAAAGCCTTGTGGCTTCATATCTGGTTTAAAAACATTGGCGTAGGTAAAGGCGAGGGGGACCTGTAGCTTCAGACTGAAATCTGTGCTGCCCATTTCGATGCTGCCTTGTCACCCCCCTGTTTTGGACCCTGCTGCATGCGCTGGCTTGCTGTGCTGGAAGGCCTGAAACGGGGCGGAGCAGTGGTAGGTCCTTGTCTGCTTTTCAGCTGTTGGAAACCCTGGTTCCCACGCGCTGTCCTTTGCCCCCAGCTTCTGTCCTCTAGTAACACAACTGTGGTCAGAAGCGGCTGCTCCAGTGTGGCAGCAGGGACCCGTCTGATGTCCCCATCTGCACTTCCCATGGGGAAGTGGTATTAAACGTCAGGGGTGAGGTATGGGGTCCCTGCTGGCATGTGGCATTTGGGATCCGTCTGCTCCAGTCAGAGGGTGTCTCTGTGAACACTGCACTTGTGCTCTCCAGTTAATGACAGGAAATGGAGGATTACCTCACTCTAAAACCAAACACCAAGAAACGCAGGGCAGGTCAGATGAAAGGCAAAAATGTCTCAGAAAAATGTTGAATGGAGAGAGACTGGGGGGAGGGCTGGCTATGCTGGGGGGCGATTGCCCACTGTACTGGAAATTCTTGCCTGGTTTTGCAAGCTGGGGCAGAAAACCTGTTGTGGCTTGGGTCTGGATTTTGTTTTGCCTGCATCTTCTTTACCCTTCCCTGCTCGCCTGGTGCCAGTGTCTTTTACCTCCGGCTTTGCCTGAGGATCCTCTTTCTCCTGCCACCTTCTCCCTCCCCGCCAAGCTCTCAGTCAAATGACTGACTTCAAATAGGGCTGCCCAGAAGTAAGCGGCGCTGGGTACTTGCGTGCATTCAGCGCTCTCAGCGGCGTGTCCCTCTTTCAGCACTAAGATGTCAATTCATAAAGGGATCACGCTGTTCCGGCTGTGCGAGAGACAATGAGTGTGTGTGTGCTTTTCAATCGGTGGCAAGGGAGGGGAAATTTCATCGCTGTTCTCTCGCCATTTTTTGGTCCAGCCTGCATTCCTGCTCCCTGCTCCCATTCATCCTGAGAGGCTCCTCCAACACAAGCATTTGTTTGTAGTGAAGTGCGTTTCTGTCGATCCTAAAGAACAATTTCACAATAAGGGAAGTCCCTGCACTTCAGACTCCGCTTAAATTGGCTTCAGCTGCATTCAGATAACTTTCTAGTGGAAGGAGGACAAGAACAGTGGAAGAGAAAAGCTTGCGTGGTGCTGGGCTGTAGCCTTGCCTCAAGTGCATAGCCTTCCCCTGTTAGTCGGTGTTCAGGTGGGTGTGCTATGCCCGACCACCAGCATCTCCCTGGAGCTGTTGTCTCCAGCTCCACCTGCCTTTTGTGGGTCACTCCATTTCTTTGTTGGTGTAGAGAGGTACCGATGCTTCTTAGGCAAGGGCTGTGTTGCTGGGCTCGATTAATACTTCTCAAGCATGTGAGATGCTTGGCCTTGCTGTGCAAAACAGGGATGTGCAGCTTCGCCGTGCGGTGGGAATATCTCAGGAGCACTTTGGGGAGAGATGTGTGTGTCAAAGGGACACGAGATGGTGTCACTAGGAGCTGGGGATCCAGTTCTGGCAGTCATCCTGGTGCTGGGAGCTTGCAGCTGCCACCTGGCCCTGCTCCAAAGCCATGCGTTTTTGGTGCAGAATAATAGACTCCCCCTTCCCCTTGTCTTGTTTCAGATGAGGCCCGTTCCAAGAAGTGTGGGATCCTTGTTCACTGCCTCGCTGGCATCAGCCGGTCCGTAACAGTCACTGTCGCCTACTTGATGCAAAAACTCAACTTGTCCCTGAACGATGCCTATGACTTTGTGAAAAGGAAAAAATCCAATATTTCCCCAAACTTTAACTTCATGGGCCAGCTCCTGGACTTTGAGAGGACTCTGGGACTCAACAGCCCTTGCGACAACCGCTCGCCCAGCGAACAACTCTACTTCACTACCCCCACCAACCACAACTTGTTTCAGCTGAACACTCTGGAGTCCACATGAAGGGGATGCCGCCTGGTCGGGAACTCGAGCATCGAATCGCTTCTCTTGAGCATTTCAACTCTTACGAAAATACCTGTCTTGCGAGGCAGCTCTGAAAGGACTAGCTTCTCTGGGCAGAGGTGCCTGATCGCTGCTTTAAGAAGGCTAATGCCGTTCATTAGTATCCTGATCAAAGTGGTTTGAAGAGGTAGTCTTTTTACAGGGGGTTATTTAATACGGGCGATGTTACAGCATTTTGAACGCAGCTGTTACCGGCAATAACCGCTTTCCTGGGTGCATTGGGACTGTCAGAGCACGCACACATGTGAAGAGCTACCGGGGGTTAGCTTGCTGTGGAAAGTGAGGAGATTTATGCACTTGGAAACCTTGAACAAAAGGTGTTGGGCCAAGACTGTTTTAAAACCCAAGTTTACTTTTTTTTTTGATTTTAAAAAAAGAAAAGGTAGATCTTACTCGAGCTTTGGGTTCAAACTCTTTTTAAATATGTAAGTTCCTGACTGTTTGTACAGACGAGGTTGCAAAACCAGTATTTTATTCTGTTTCTTGTTTGATCATTATTTTTTTTAATCAAATGTTTATATTGACCAAATGCATTTTGCACACTTTGTGAAGCCTTGGTATGTCCTGGCATATTACTGGGTACTCCAGAGAGAGATACATGCTGCTGCTGTTGTTGTTAGCATCTGGTAGGAAGCTTTGTTATGTGTGAAGGCCAGTTGGGCTTAACGCAACCCCTTCACCACTCCTGCACTCACAATCACAAACTCTGCACTGATTCAGCCAAGGTGACTAAGCCGCAAGCTTTTTTTTTTTTTTAATGCCACCCCTGCCAAAAACACTGTTTGCTATTGCCAGAGGTAAAACTCTTGTAGCCTCCAGAGTTGGTAGAAGCATGTCTGAGCCCAGCTTCGTTCTCTGCTGCCTGTTGACTGACTTAACGTCATCCAGCTGGCCTGAAACCATTCCAGCTTCCCGAGTACAGAAGGTAGTTGTGATGTTGGCGTTTCTCGTGCACACTCAATTCTTTCCCACGTGTGCAGGGTGGAGGGGGGAGCATGGCGAGCGCCTGGAGCAGAGTGAGGATTGCGTAGTGGGACAGGACTGAATCGTCACACATGGAGTGTGTGAGGGGAGTGAAGAGATGTGGAAATGATGACAAGAGCGTTGTAACAGAGAATTTTTTTATATATATATATATGAATATATATATTAACTGGCAAATTCTGAGATGATTGGAGCTTTCAACAGAGGTTCTGATTTTTTTTTTTATTTCCTCTTTCAAATAACTTTATGCCGTGCCTTCTATTCTGAGAAGACTTGTTTATATTTCTGGCTAGTGTTTGGCAAACACCTTATACAGAGCCGGGAGGGGGAGGAAGTGGTAATAATTTCTGGGAGGAGGGCAGAATGGATTTGGAGATTTCTTTATTGGCTGCAATGTAGTCCCTCCTTTCTCCCCCCTCCCTGTCCACTTTAACTCTCATGTAACTGAAAAAAAAAAAAAGCCACGGATTTTTCTAAATATCCAGTTTTTTGTACTTTTTTCAAGAAAAAGAAAAAAAATAATAAAAAAAACTCTCCATCTGGAGGAATGTTTGACGCTGTCACATCCTGAAACTGTTCTTTTTGTTAAAGATGTTACCAGAATGTTGGAATGAGCTTCTCTTTCTTGTTTTCTGGTTGTTTTTTGTTTGTTTGTTGGGTTTTGTTTGCAACAATGTTGGGATCGTGGGTCATTGGAAGGGAGAATGAGCGTAAGTACGGTTGCGAGTGAGAAAACTGAGAATATCCTAATTGCATCTTACCTCATGGAGGAATTTATTTTTTCAGGGATTTTTTGACAGTGCATCTGTATTGCATTACAGCTAAGCTGGTTTGTAAAGGCTTCCTGTGCTGTTAGTGGTCTTTCTTCTTTAAAGGAAAAAAAAAAAAGATGCATCTTCTGATTAGTACAAATGAGAGCTTGTTAGTGAGGAATGGTTCTGCTTTCTGAGTTATGAAGGAAAATTAGTGACCCTATATATACTGATCCAATATTGGGACTTTGTTTGTATTGCAAATAAATATTATTTTTTCTTTAAAAATGATGTTTGTGTCAGATGCTTGTCTAGCCTCTGCCCATATAAGGGCATGCTGCTCTTACCCGTTTTTTTTATGGCCGATTAGTATTCTTCTGTGACCATGAAGAGCATTTGCTGGGCAGTGTTCAAGTGTGGTGTTTGGTTTCATGCACAGCTTAATTTTTAAGACCTGTGGTAAAATGGAGAGGGGGAGGTGGGAGGGTGAGGAGAGGGATATGGGGTATTGGATAAACTGGAGAACAAAGAACAGCTTGAGAATGGGACCGGCTTTGACCCCAGCCATTCCTCTGTGCCAAAAATAAATAGATAAACTAAAGACACTTTTGTTCACTGTTTAAGCATGGCCTACAAAGGCATGGCAAGGCCTTGCCCATGACTGTTGTGATAGCAGACTCTATTTCGCTAGGATAGCAAGGAGTTGTGTCCTTGTGGGCAGCCACCTGATGACTTCTGGGTCTCGGGGAGAGCAGGAGCCCCGTCGTGCATCCTTGGGTGGGGGGCCAAGCCCCTGGCTGCAGTGTCACACATGGGCTGTGCTGTCCCCCTGTGCTCCCCAGCCATGGGTGCAAGTGGTTTGTGGGGAAACCAGGATGGGCTGGTGAGGCTGCTTTAGGGTGAAACGTGGCTCTGAGCATGTTAAGTGCAGCCCAGTTAAGGGAGCTGTGGCTCCTCACGCCTCTGCTCATAGCTGGGCAGGCCTGAGCAGGAGTAGGAGGTGTGTGTCCCCCCACTCCTTGTTTTAACCTAAATGGCAAGAAATTAAATTACTCTATTCAGTTGTTCAAATCCTTGAAGTAAGTGTGTGTGTGTGTTCTAATCCTAGGGCCTGAGCACCAAAGATAGCTGGTTTTATTCCAGAAGGAGCTCAGGCTGAGGGGCGCAGAGTCTGCTGCAGAGCAGGGTAGGTGGTCAGAAGCTGACGCAGGAGCTGAGAGGAGTGTGTGTGTGTGTGAGAAGTTGTTTGTTTACTCCTTGACTGCATGCTGGGAATCTATATATTGATTTAGAGGCCTGTTTGTGGCTCAACAAATGAAAATCTACCTGGTATGCAGGGAAAAGAAGACCTTTAGGTTTTCCCCTGTAATTACATAGTAGAGTATCTTGAGGAAGATATGAAACCATGCTGGAGGCTGGCTGTGCACTGAAGGAGTGCAGAACAGCTTGTCAGATGTATGGCTATATTTGCTTCCATCTAATTTCCTCTTAGGATTTTCTGCTAAGGTGTGGAATAGGGTATTAGCTGTTAGCATTAGCTCTGTAAGCCCATTTGCACGGTTGCTGTGTTGTGGCTGGCTGGAACAGCACAGCTGCTATTTGCGACAGTCTCGGTGGAAGAGCTGGTGTGCAGGCAGCTGCCAGGCTGCTCCTCAGCAGGCAGCTCCCTCGGGGTACCTGATCCTGGGAGATGCCAGTCTGTTGTGAGTGTCCTGCCACTGCGGCACTCAAAAGCCCCGTTGCCAAAGGAAGGAGACTGGCTTGTCTGAAAACCATCCTGCCACCTGCAAGTGCTCTTTCCTCCAGGACCCAAAGGAGCCTTTTCCAAGCTTCCTGGCCTTGACGGCAGGGAGCAGCCAGCCTGGCTGGTCCTCAGCCATCAGTGTTTTACAAATGTCTTGCTCCGCAGTACTTCTTGGCTCAGAGGGGTTTCCTTGGAGACCTGATGGCCTGTAGTTTAGTGAGAAGACAAGAACTGACATCAGGAAAGGGGCAATGCTGGAGAAATAGTTACAGAGGGAAAAGAGAGCGTGGGGTCTGTCTACACTCCCTTGCAGAGGCGGGCACGAGCACTAGCTGAGCGTAGGAGCATGGGCTGAGTGAGAAAGCTGGTTATGTTCAGATCAGTGGAATTTGGCAAGGAGATAGCGCTTCCCACATGCAGGGAGAAGCTCCTCGGTTAACCCATTGATGCCAGACAAGCCACTTGCACGATGCTCTGTGGTGCTCTGCTCTACAAAACCAGGTATCTCTGGCACAAGCAGAGAGATCTGCTGTCCCTGGGTTTTCACTTGTGATGCCACAAGTCCTCAGGCAATATGAGTGGGAATTTTTTTGTTTTGTTTTTAATGGATGACTTTGTCTTACCTCTCTGATTTGAACAGTTAGAGGGACCAGAGGCCCCAGGTGCTTTCAAAAAGTTTCTCCCTCTGTTTCAAGTCATGGCAAAAGCACAAAGCTCTGAACACAGGTAGAGCTAAACTTCTCCAGTTCCCCTCCAGGAAGCCCAGGTAGCTGACTTTGAACACTTCCAGCAGCCCTGTGCACAGCATCACGCATCCTGCTGCCCTCCATGCTGTGGGCATGGCAGCTGGCAGAGCTTGGCTGCTCACCCCAGCCATGGAGGGAAGGGCGAGGAGAGCAGGTATGTCCTGAGCATGAGGGTTTGGCATCTTGTGAAGCGGCAGAGCAAAGAGTAGGTTCCTGGGGCAGTGCAGTGGGGATTACTTGTGGTCATAGACAATGATAGAGAGACAACGCAAAGGCAGGGGAGATGTGTCCCAAACAGCCACAGGTGGTGGCAGTGTCAGGAGCCTGATGAGCAGGACTTGAGCTCAGGGAAGGGGCTTTGGGGTTACTTGTAGCTTTCTTTCCCTCACTTGTGTCTACCCTTACCCCTCTCCTAGGCTCTTATTTCTTGGTGTGGCATCAAACGCTCTGAACATGATGCAAGTCAACCTGTGCAGCTCTGAACTTGCCGGCTGTTGCGTCACCCAGAGACACACGTGGGAAAACAGACTCTTCCTGCCACCACCTGAATTTGGGTGCTCACATTTCCATGGCAACCAGGTTATTTGTGGGCTGTTGTTTTCTTTTTTTATCCTTTATGTGAGCAAATCAGGCTATTTGCAGTGTTGCGAAGGCATGTAAATAGTTCAGCTAATCAACACATCCCTGTATTTACAGCCGCCTGGCACAGGCTGTGATAGTCATGCTCTGGGCTGCTCGGAAAGTGTGTGAAAGTGGGCTTTCTTCTGGATTTTGTGCCATTTGCTCCTTTGCTTCCTCAAATCTTTTCCTTAATCGTGCTTGAGGTCAGAGTGCTGTGCTGGCTAAGTGTAATCTGGGCTGAGAGGGCAGGTGAGGAAATGCTCAGCAGGTAGGCAGAGCAGCTCATGGGAGCCTCATCCAGCCTCCACGTTCCATTCTTGCGAGTTCCTCTGTTCAAGCTGCGACGTTCCCCTTCTGCTGGCTTTGTCTTTTCACTTCCTTGCTGTGTTGCCCAGCCACACCGGCCCAAAGGACCGGCTGCAGCGAGGCTGCCCAAGGCTGCCGCAAGGTCACTGCTGGATCCCCAGCCCAGGCGGTGCCTGGGATTTGTGTGGAAGACGCCCACCGCAGGAGCGTGGTGTGAGGGAAAGGGCTGTGCTGTGTGCTGGCGGTAGTATTGCATGGAGGAGGCTCGCCATACCAGGAAGGGCAAGCGGGTGCTGAGGGCTGGAGTGTCTGGCCAGGTGGTGTGGGGTCCGGGCTGCCACACATGGTTCAGCTAGTGACATGATGATGACGTAGCAAATGTGGCTGTTTCCTGGGGGCTCAAGTTTAAATGGCTTTTTGTGTGGTATCTGCCTTAAATTTGTGGGAAACTATGAGGTGGGGAGCAATATGGCGTTGGACCTCGGGGCAGCACTCTCCCCAGGGTGGGCAGTGGCAGCCATTTGGCGTCCCTCCTCTCCACAGCATGCCCCTTCCTGTCATGGGTGCCACTGCCCTGAGGAGGGTGCACCAGCCCCTTTTCCTGGGCCAGCAGGGCTTGTAGTCCGGGGGGGGGCAGGAATTACCTCGGTGAGCACCGTCTCCTGTTTCTGGCCTGGCTATGTCTCTGCTCTCACCTTTTACCTCTCCAAAACACCTGAGGAGCTGCTGTGACATCTTGGGTGGCACCTGAGGGGACCCTGACTGGTGGCCTGGGCAGTCCTGAGAGACTCATGGCCGTCATGATGGTACAGAAAGGCAGTTGGGTCCTGTGAAGGAGGCATGGGACGCTGAACAGCCGTGGGAAGAAGGCTCTGTGTGGCTGGTGGCAGCTGAACCCCTCAGCCTGCAATGGTGATGACAGTCCTGGGCAGCCGTGATGGTGCTGGCACCAGCGGTCAGAGACGATGAGCTGCTTGCAATGGAATTGTAAGTTTCTGGTGCCTCCAGGCTCCTCCCTGAGACCTCCATGCTGCCCTGCTCAGCCATGTCACGATCGTGCTTTTAGGTTGGGACCTGGGTCAGGGCGGAAGCTGTGGTTCAGCTTTGATGGCTCAGTCAAGGGTTGGGGACTAATTATGGGTTGGGAATTAATCACGCGGCAGGCGCAGACACCCAGGCTGGCTGTACAGCCCCAGACTGCTGGTGCCCAGCTTTTGTGGGCGGTGTGGGCACCTCAGTGCTGGGGCAATATGGACCCCCCCAGCCCCTGTCTGGTGCACGGCGAGACGACCAGCGCTCTCTGGCCTTTCTTTCTCCCTTCTGGTTGTTTGTACTTACAGCTGAACTTGCAGTTGTTCTACATTATCCTTATCTGCTTTCCCTGGTTTCTCCACTGCTCTCTGTTTCTTTGGATCATTGGGACTTGAGGTGCTCTCACCTGGCAGCTGCTCCTGTGAAGCTGTGGTCCTTCTGCAGGAAACCGGAGCCCTGGCTTTCTCTGAGACATTGGGTCATGTTGGAAATGGAGACCAGCTGTGCTATGGGAGGTCTGGGGGCAGTATATGCTACTTCTGTGCTGCTCAGTGGTGCAAGTGATCCAAGAGCGTGTAGGGCCTGGTGAGGGAACCAAGTATGAGTGGAGGAAGGGGAATCCAGACAGATTTATTTATTTTCCTACTTTCTTTCCCTGGGGAAACATCTGGCTTATGTAAAGCCATTTGCTGGGTTTCTCCCTGCTTTATTTTGAAAGTCTCTGCATTCAGGCACTCTGCTCTTCTCATCTCCCGTCACTGCCTCAAGGGCAGATTCTTCATGATTTGGGGTTTTGCTTTTATGAAGTTTACTTTTTGTTTCTGGTCTGTGTTGCCTTTTTCTTTTCTTTCCTTTCCTTTTCTTGTAAGGACTGCTCTAATTTGGCTTGTGGTTTTGCCTTGTTTTCTTTTGAGAGGTGAATTGTGATAAACCCTGCAGAAGTGGGAGGGAGCAGACTGGTGTGTTGGTGAGACCCTGGTCACTGACAGGGCATTACTGAAAGCCAGCAGGAAGCTGACCTCTGAGGTTTGGTTGCAGATGCGACACCCTAGAAGCACAGCATTTTTATCTATGGAAGATTTTGAATTGAAATGTGTATGAGGGGGTGCGGTTAGAGGGTTTGTGACTTTGGGTTTGGAGTAAGCACTCCTCTTCCTTTCGCCAATGTGGCTCTGAATGGGACCCGTCAATTTATCATGCAGTCCTGGCAGTTAAGGGCTCAGTATGTGGTGGAAGATTTACAGCTCTGCTCTGGTGATGCACTTTGGTTCTTACTCTAAATTTGCTGCTTCCTCTCCCTGGATGGCTGATCCCTGCTGCTTGGAGCAGGCAGCGGTCCAGACAGGATCACATCCCTGAGAGCCAAGAGGATTCTCTCGGAGCTGTGCAAAGTGGGATGCTGAATGTGAGTTTGAGGGGATTCAGGGTGCTGAGCCTGCAGAAAGCTGATCCTCTCCTCCAACAGAACAAGGATCAACTCTGTGGCGAGCTCCATCTCCGGGTCCTCTCTGCCATTCATCACCTTCCCTCTGCCCCCATTCAGACTATTGCCTTTGAATGATCCTGTGCTAGAGGTTCAACCAGGCTCCTGCATGTCTTGGCCTTGCATCCAGTTGGCAGAAAGCTGGGAGAGATGTTTGGGAAAGTGTTGTGGGGTTTTTTTTGGTGTGGTTTTTTTTTTTTTTTAAATTTTATTTTTTTTTAACAAGAAGCTTCACTATTCATTCATTCCCCAAATAGCTTTCCCTCTAATTGGACAACATCTTCCTGCTAGGACAGTCCAAGCCTGTTCTGACAGGCGGCTTATCTGCCTCGCAGCTCTGACTGCTTCCTCTGTCTCTCCTTTGTGTGGGAGGTGTTTTGTCTTTCCAAACTTCTGCTGACTTCAGTGGGCGCTAGCTTGTGCCCGAACATGCACTGATAGTGCAGTTCAGTGCTGAAATTTGCCACTGATTTTTATTTATGTCCCTGCAGCATGCTTTTCTTTCCAAGGGGAAGGACAAGTGGTTTGGGGAGGGACAGCAGGGTTGTTATTGGAAGTTAGTGAAGCAGAGGTCTCTGCTGACCCTGTCTGCCTCTGGCCAGCGAGTCCTGCAGCAGAACATGGTGAAGGCACTAGTGCTGAGGGGTCCCACACCGATGGGGGTCCAAATAAGGGGCTGAACTGCACAAAAACTGTGTCTGAAAAAGCCTGGAGCAGCCAGCCTGTTGCTTTCCTGTGTTGCCAACTGCTCGGGCAGCTTTAGAGAAATTCCTAGTCTAATTTTAAATCTGGTAAAAGTGGAGAGAAGTGCGTGTGTGTGCGCATGAAGCAAGATTTACAAATGTCAGTATTTTTAATAAAACAAATCCAGTCACGTTTGAAGCTGCTGTCTGCCAGTGTGCATTCCTGATACAGAATTAGTGCTTCCACTGAGATACAGTTTCCAGTCAACATGATGGGACTGCCACTTCCTATCTGTAGCTTGAACCAGCAGTAGCCAGGAAAGCCCCATCTTGGCCCCTGTCCATGCTCCACTTAGAGTGTCTGTATCAGTCCGGTGCCTGCAGCCTCATCCTCCAGACTGGGCTAGCCAGGCCCCTCTCAGATGAAAAGGGAGAGGACAGATCCTCTTAGGAGAGGGATGTCCGTCTTGTGAAGAGCACTTCTGATCACACATGTTGACTCCCCTGGAAAATGGTGGGCCCTTGCAGCTTGTGTTCTTTTGCCACCAAGAGATGAAGCACTTGACCCTGGAGATGGGACTAGCAGTGAGTTACATGCAGGAACATTTTCCCTGCCTCATTGTGAAAATCCACCTCTGATCTCTGGTAGTCCAGAATAACTCCTGGATGTCACTGTCCTGAAATAACTATGAATGAAACTTTGGGATGATGGTTAGTTTTCTTGACTCTCCGAAACTTCTGAGAGCCTGTTACTTATGGAGATATGTTTGACTTTGTCTATGGAGTTCTTCGCTTTTCTTCCTGAGCTGTGGGATACTTCCTACTGGCTATGCGATGCCACCGTGTGTCTGGTGCTACCGCATGTGCGGCGGAGGCTCAGGGATGTTTGTAGGTCAGGGATGACAGATACTCAGCAGGACTCATAGGTGCTATTGTTTAATTGCATTCCAACAGCAGCGAAAGCAATAGCAAGAGTAATAAACAAATTATAACCTACATTATGAAGCTGACAAATGCCACCCACTCATTACCTGTCTTTAACCACTCTCATTACTATCCAGTCTTTGTGGGATCTAATCTTGCTGCTCAGTGTCCAACTTGTTCACTTAATGCCATTATCTGAAGCAGTTGGCTGCTCTTTGTGAAAGGAAAGGAAGGTGCTTTTCCTGAGGCTTGTTCTCTGGGTGCTGAAATGCGGGTGGCTCTGGGGTGGAGGAGGCTG
This sequence comes from Burhinus bistriatus, assembly GCA_013397275.1. Lineage (NCBI taxonomy): Eukaryota > Metazoa > Chordata > Aves > Charadriiformes > Burhinidae > Burhinus > Burhinus bistriatus. The sequence continues at coordinate 96,274 of VYXH01008058.1, forward strand.
AAGGGAGCACTTTGCAAAATCATGGTGTGGCGGGGAGGTGAAGACTGAAGTCTATAGGGACAATCAGGGGCTGGGGATGGGTGGCAGGATGGAAGACTGTCACTAGGAGGGAAAGGTGGCACTCTGTCTCCCTAGGATGGAGGAATAGTATCCAGTAAAGGGATGTTAGAGTGTGCCGTATTTTTTTTTTTCTCTCTGGATGTTTCCCACAGTTTGGGAGTAAGCTGGCTTACTGAGTAATGACAGTTCTCTTTGTGGCTGCTCCAAGCCTGGGGCGTTGCAGGAGGAAGTCCTGGTAGTGTTTCTGCGGGGACCTGTTCAGGCTCTCCCCCAGGAAAAAAATTGATCTCCAGGAATTTCTTGCAGTGGTCTGGCATAGCTTGAGTTCAGCAGAGTCAAGGATGCTCAGTGTCCTTGATGCCTGGGTGCTGCCATTACATTGTGTCAGTCTGTACTAAAAGTTAACAACTGCGTCGTGCCTGGGGTGCAGCTATTCTCCTTTCCTTGCTGACGCAACTGGGAGCCTTCCTGGAGGAGGTTGTTGAGGCATCCAAGCTGTGGAGTTGGGCTGAGAGAGCAAATGGGAAAACAGGTCTTTTTCAAGCTGCTCCATGGGTGGCTGGACCCTGGCCAGCCAGAGGTCCTATGGTGCTCTCAAGATTTTGAGATATCTCATGGCGGTCTCTAATGAGTAAATAATAAGCTGAAAGATGGGAAACAAAGACTGAGAGGTGAAGGGCCATATTTCCTAGCGGAGAATTGACATCAGTCAAATGTGACAAGGGCCTGTCGAAGGCCAGAGCTTTTGAATGTGTCTGGTAATGATAAAGAGGAGTAAGTGGCAGATGAAATTTGCTGCTGACTATTCAGAGTAGCAAAAACCAAAAGCTGCACTGAATAGCTGTAAGAAGTCCTTGCAATGTGGAATTGTGGGGTTGCAGCCTATGATGCTAAGAAGAGCAAAGCAATCCAGGGGAAGAGGGAGCCATATTAATCTAAAATGTAGTGCAATGGTCTCAAAACGGGATAATGTCACTTGGGAGAGAGATCTCAGAAGCGCAATGAACTGGGCTATAGGAGCAAGGCTTGATTCTGAGTACAGTCAAAAAACCCGAAAACAATTGACTTCTAGGAAGAGAGCTGAGAACAAACTGTATAAATGCACTGTATGACTCTGTAGTGAACAAAAGCATTTATGTAGGTTTGGGGGAGACTGGAATAACTAATACGAGGAAAATCCACTAAGTGCTCTTAAATATCAATACATAGTCTCTTGTTGAGAAAGTCCAGCAGCTGCAAATAGCCGGAGCCTGGGAAAGCATTTGTAATGAAACATAGCTACATGCTTGGCCTGTTCTTATACTCTTCCCTAAGTACCATTGAAGACAGGACACAGGGCAGGATGAAGCTTGATCCAACCACAGTTAGTGGCTCTGATTCCTCTGCTTCTCCAAGAAGGTGCTGTCCTGGAGTAAGCCACGTGTGGCACACTGTGATTGTGTATGTATGAAGAGCTTTTATGGAGGTTGGACATACCGTGCCCTCTTTCTCCCTGTTCAGTGAAGAAAGCTGCTGAAGTGCATGGCTGGAGGAAAAAAATTCCTGAGGTTATTGTACATCTGTTATCAAAGGGACATTGCAATGTACTGTAGGACAGCCAAAGCAGGGAGAGGGGCTTTGTACCAACAAAACATCTGTTTTTTCACCAGCACCAGTCACTCTGAAATGAACAGTTTCCTTAACTGATGGAAAGCCATCGCCCAGTTCAACAAAGCTGCCTCCTGTCTCCTCTGAGGAACGTTTGGGCAAGAAACCAACTCCAAAAGGATTTGCTCTCTTCGACCTGTCCTCTCCCATCACTTCTTTAGTACCATGCTTCTGGTTAAGAAGAACTGGATAACATAGAAGTAGCTGGGTGGGCCAGGGCAACTCATCCTGCCCTCAAAGCCCCCGTGTGCTAGTTTAACCCACACCACAGTGAAGCGAGACATTGCGTGGGAGTGTGAGACAAGTTCCTAATATTCCTGTTGATCAAATGGCCCACTGAGTCTCCTGATCTGCTGTGGTGATAAGTCATAACAAGGACTCTCTCTTGATTCTCATTATCCTCTGTTGGCGCTTCCTGCCCACATACACTAGGTATTTCCTATCAACAGGGAGTAACCTCTGTGGAAGATAGGATCAGATTCCCAGGAACCAGGCTGTAGTAAGAGTGAAGGAAGAATGAGGAAACTGTCCTAATTTGAGGCTAATCTTATAAATATGGGGCTGGATACAGACAATAGGAAGAGAAATGCTAGGAGAGCTTTAGCATTTAGTTAGGAAAGGATCATCTTTTGCCAGGAGTAGCCTTAATTGTAACTTATGATGTGGTAAAATTGCTGTTTGATCTCAGCTTCAGCAGAAGCGAAGAGAGATTCTGCTTTCTGTCTCCAGAGGAGGAGTAGCCTGAGAAAAGAACAGAGAAAAGTGTCTTTAAAAGCAATTTTTTGTCATTTGTGTACTGATTCAAGCTGCAGTGCATGGATGGAGTGCTTTATTTCTGTTTTGATTTGGATAAAACAGTAAATAAGGAGGAGAAAATGGCTGTGTGATTTTTCCTGAAGCAAACGTGCTAATATACCCATCGAGTATTTAATGTTGCATGGCATTTCTGAAAATGCAGAAAACCACAAATCTTCTCCGAGCATAAGTGGGTTGGTGGGGTGGAGTGTTTCTTTCCCTTACCTAGACCCATAGCTGGAGCCTGTACCAGTCAGAGACTTGGCCAGTCCTTCATGCTCACCTTTCATGTGGGCTGGGTGGAGTGTGCTGAAGCTGTTTGTGGTGGGGAGTTCTCCAAGACAGTTGCTTTTATGAACCTTTTTAGACAACCTGTTAAAATGAAGAGTTGCCTCCTACCTGTCCCTGTCCTATCCACATCACAGCACCATGCACAGAGCCCCTGATGCCTCTGTGTGTGTTCCATTTGCCAGCAGGGTGAGAGCATGTGCATGTTTGTGAGAAAGGAATTACCTTTACAGGGGTGTGTGAGGGTCCTTAACCACATATTCATGTGCAGCTGGTATTCTAGCATGATCCCATAACCATACAAATGACTACAATGCAACAAGGTGTGGACACTGGTTGCTCATCTGCACCCTGAAGGCGGTGTCGCAAGTTCCTGGAAAATGCCATCATGTCCTTGCGGGTTTGGACTCGTTTGGCTTTTTACTATCCATCCCAGCTCACAGGTGCTTGTTTGTGTTGGTGTTTTATTTATTGCCCAGCTCTGGGCTGATCACTGCTTCTTCCTTGAGAAGCTTTACAGGTTTTGTCTTGGATCAAGTTTGTGAAGCTACTGTGACGTACAAAACCCCTGCTGCTTCCTAGAAACTTTCTGTCGCTATTAGATGGTCCAGGTCGGACAGGAGATCTCACCAGGCTTGGCCTAAGATGAGTAATACAGTAGTTTCTCGTCCCAGGCTTTCTGTATGAGTTACGACAAGGCCTTTCAGCCATCCGTATCTTAGTTTCCCACCTCCTATCATTTCTGGCCCAGCCTGGATAGTTGGTATTTGCCTGAAAGTAAGCAGAAGAGTCATGCCATGTGGACTTCCATTCCTTCCCCAGGTGGTTTTCTTTGTTGTTTTCTCTTCACTGTAGCAGGTTATGTGATCTAAGGGTTCTACTTTATTATAAACAGTGCACAGTTTGGCTCTGATGGCTGGGGTTTTTTTGTTTGGTGTTTTTTTGGTTTTGTTTTTTAAATTTTAAAATGACCCATGCATTTGGGCTCTGTTTAAGATGAACTCTGTCAGAGAGCAGGGATGGCTCAGAGGACATACACAGTGGTGTCGCCACACCAGATCCTCCTTTGTGCTAAGTTTACTTTGATAAAGGGTTGCTAAGTAGTGCCTACGGGTGGTTGATGCAGCTGGATAGTGAACAGAGTGCTTGTAATTGCTTTTGCTATCTTCAAGGATGTGCTTCCAGCAAGTCACGACACCTGGTAACGTGCTTGTAACATCTATTAACCTTGTAATTTTATAAATGGAGCTTTAATCCTGCCTGGTTGCCAGTCAGGTCTGGAAACATTGACTGTGGTGCTCCTTGGTCTCTGCTAAAATGCTGTGCCTGGTTGCTGAGCTCATTGGATTTCGCTGCCTTTGCTGTCTTCTGCTTGCCAGATGCTTCAGTTTTTTGCATAGGTCAAAGCCGGCCCTTGTCTATTAGTTTTCTCCCCAAGACCTGCATGGATGTTTGAATGTTGAACCTTTGCTAGCCAGGTGCTGCTGTGTGATATTTCCCCTTTTACAGATGGCAGATACCCAGCAGTGAGGGACCTGTGAAGCTGAAGGTGCCAGCATTCCTGCAAAGTCCTGAGCGACCTGGTGAGGCACTGGAGTTTGGGAAGGTGGAGGGACTGGAGGGAGAGTTTAGGCTGCAGAAAGAAGACAGATTGAAGAACTCTTGTTTTGTGTGTGCTGTTGGGATCTGGTCTGCTTCAGGAAGGGAAGTCCCTGTGCTGCAGGCTGGCTGCAGAAGGCACATGCCAGCCACAGGGTGCTCAGCCGGGCAGGAGATGGAGGGAAAGGAATGTCCTACACAGGCTGTGAGCAGACCCTGGACTGAGCGACCAACAGAAAGTTGGTGGCAGGGCAGGGATTGAGCCCTGAGCTTTCAACAAACCAGCTTTCACCAGAAGCTCATGGCCCAGCCTTCTGCTCCAAGGCCTGCTCTAAGCATAGGCACAAGGTGTCATGCTGGAGTCCTGATCTGTAGCCATCCCCACCTGGGAAGGTGTCCCCTGGAGAAATGCAAGCAGCAGCATCCTGCCATGTGGGAAGCCCTGAAGAAGAGAAGGCTTGGCCAGGAGGAGGTGCAGAGCACACAGGAGGATTTTGGGGTGGGGTTTCAGGCTGGCTTCCAGGTCCAGCTCTGGGGCAGCCCTGGTAAACACTCTTCACAGCACTGGGAGGGACTGGTGTTCAGTGAGCAGGGGGGAGTGGGTGCTCTGTGCCAAACTCTCCTTTGTCTCCTTTCTCCTTAGGGCATTCTTCATTCATTATACTTGCTCCCAAGGCAGCTTTGGTGGAAGTAACTAGTTTCCTGAAAGTGGAGGCCTTTTCTGAGTGAGCATCCAGTCTTCGGGTTTGGGTGAACTGCTATGTTTGGAAGAGCAGGGTGGGGAAAGTGGGGAGTTTTGTTGTGTGCTCCATTACAAGTGACTGCGGACAAGAATACGAAGCAACAAACAACACCAAAGAGCAGAGAGCCAGTTTTAATTGCCTACAGTTAGATACTCCTGGTGAGCAGAGAACAAAGTGTTGAATGAAGAGCACAGCCTACCTCTAGTCTATATGCATTCCTCCTTCCCAGCTCTAAACATGACTTCAGGTGTGTGGCTCCAAAATAAGCAGTGAGAGCCAGTTTAGGGTGGGTGCTGTCTTTTGCCTTCCACTTTCTTCAGTAACCCAGTCAGCAGGGACATGATCCCAGGCAGCACCCCTGTGGCATGGCTGTCGTGCGAAAGAACAAGCTGGCAAGTCCTGATTCCTTATTTATATTTTGTTGAAGGTTTTTATCATGTTTCCTGCAGACACGGACTGAGAGGAACGGGTGGTTCTGCTGTTGGCATGCCTTTCTGATAAAAACCAATGGCTTTTAGCAAGCATCGTGGCTCTTGAGTTACTCTTGGGTCTCCCCTTTTGCTCTGTCACATGACTGCTTCTGCTGCGTCTGCTGGAAGACAGGTGTCCTCGTGCAAGGGCTTTTAAGAAGTCACTTAGCCTGTTTACTTTTCAGTTTTATAACCCGTATTCTGTTGTTGGTTGGTTTTTTTTTTTAATTCTTCCTCTGCCTCAGAAATCTCTCCTTTACCCTCCCAAGTAGGAATATTTACAGGAATCTGTAATTTGTTAATTGAAACTGCTTCTTGCTTTGCATGGAAAAAAAAAAAAGGCAAACTATGACTGCAACACAATGGAAGTGTAAACAGGAAAACATTGAAAAAAGGCTTCATTTTGGAGACACATTCCCTTAAGAATGCAAAAGCTTCTAGGCCTGGAAGGTCTGTGAGTCAAGTATCGGCTGGTGTGATGTACTAGAAAAGGAAATGTTTAACTTTTTTCTTTATGTCCAGGAGAGCTCAGTGAAGCCTTCAGAGAAAAAACCAAGAAGGACTCAAAGGGAAACAGCACACAGGGCTTCCAACTGTGTATGCAGCACTTTTTACAAGTTTCGTGGGAATGTTAATAGTTTATTCTCAGCAGTGTCCGTGGAATGCGAGTCTGTAATTTGGAAACTTTTTGCATGACTTTCAAATTTAAAATAAAAGAGAAATCTGGCCCAGATTTTAAAATCTGGCTATGGAAATTCCCCCCAAACCAGTGGTGAGATAGCCCATAAACAGTGTCTAGAAAATCAGGTCCCTTAAGGCTGTCTCCACTTGGAATCCAAATTTAATAGGCGATTTAGGTGATCTTATGTTTGAAAGTCACCATGTGATTTGGGCAACCAAAGGAATAATTTGTGAATTATCTATTAGCTGAAATATGTTCACATAAACCATACATTGAGTAATTGAACATAATGATTAAAGTCAACAAAACTGAAGTCTGTTCATGGCTAATTTGTGAACTGACAAAGGAGCTAAATAATTTGATGAGCATTTGGTTCCAAGTTGTACACCTAGCTCTACTGTCCAGCTTTAAAAGAGTAGAATGTTTAGTTAAGCTCAGTATTGATGTTTCATAAGATCAGATCTATTTTATTACTATTGCTTTATTTGGAAAAGACTTCAGAAGTCTTTAGAGTGTCTTTTTTCTTTTTTTTTTGGAACCCTTTTTGCCAGGATGCTAGCAGGTCGGAGCCAGACAGTTATCCCCTCTGCAGCTGGTCAGACAGTTAACAAGCAGTTTATTTGGTCTGGAAATTCAGAGGGGTCCTCATTTCTGCTGTACTGTGATCCTGCCAGGCAGGACAGCACTTTTCACCTCTGCTATTTGAATTAGGGCAAAGGAAGAACAAACTGTCACTATGAGCTGTTCCAACCAACTCCCTTCTTCTGTCAACTGCCAACCATGATTTTATGTTTAATTATTTGCATTACATCATTAGTCCTGTGCTAGGTGTTGTACGAGCCTAATGATGTAAAACCTTCACTAGGTTTAGACATTGTACCGGCTTCCCTGTAGGGCGTGTGTGCTGAAGTGTTTGAAGTGCTGAAGGAGGGGAAGCTGGCAAAATCTCCCCTATCCCCTCCCCTTAGAATAGTAAGATATTTAACATGTTCATTTAGCCTGCTTATTAAAACAGAATATTCTTCTTCAGAAGGATACCCCTGCACTAGTTAGAATATCCTTTATGATTTCTGTGCCATGCGTCTGATCAGGACATTTCTGAGGGACACCCTGTCAGAGGTCCACTGTGCTCTTCCCACCAGAGCAAGCCCGGGACAGGCAGTTCAGGGGCACATCAGATCAGTTATTTAGAGACCTTGGGCAAAGCATAATGCATCAGTCTTGGCTCTCCAGAGCATAAAAGTCAAAGTATCTCTTTCTGAAGGTGCCTGGTAATTACAAGCAGATCTCCCTTCCAGAGCCTGTGGTGATGGCTGGCTACTTGTTATTGCCCTAATGTTATCTCCACATCCTCACAGCCTGTGTATACATGCATATTGCCACTTGCTCTTTTATCGTGTTCTCCTTTCTGAGCTTCCCTTTAGACCGTTGATAAACTGTCTGTATTGCTTAATACGGGTGAGGGTGTTGTGTTTCAGAGGGCCTGGCAGGTTTTCTTACGGAGTTTCTGGTCACATAGGAACTATTAAAGTGTAGTATTGTGGTCTAACAGTCGGGCAGTGTAGCCTACTGGTTCCCTCCTGGTGCAGTTGTGCTTGCTAGAGATGCCAGCTGGTGTGGTGGGGATGAAACTGGGAAAGAATATTCTGTGTACTGATAGAAAACCTCTGAGCAAAGGGGGATAGGAAGGGGAATGGGCAGTGCTGGTGGCAGAGGGACAGCCTGACCCGCAGAGCCCCTATCCTCCACTCACCAAGTCTGGTTTGAGAGGGTGGAGAGGAAAATCACTTCTCTCACCTCTGCTGGTGTCTCTGCCCTCCTGCTGTCCTACAGGGCTGTATGCGTAGTGTCCATGGAAGCAGAGCAGGGCAGGACAGCTGGTGCCCGGATGCCTCACACTTTCTCAATCCTGTGACCAGACTTGTTAAGCCCAGTTCTCTGTCACCTGAATCAAGCCTGCCTTAACCTGGTGGAAGCAAGCTCGGGGACTGGAGGTGGAATGCGTCCTCCTGTTCCCACAGCTAGCCATACTCTGAGAAATCCAGGACCTGATCACACTCCACTGCTCTGGTACGAGATGCTTGCCCTTTACCCTCCTTTCTGGAGTGGCTGAATCTGTCTGCACTGAAAAATGCTCCCTCCAGAAGAGGAAATATGGGCCCTGCTTATGTGAAGTGTTGCAGGGTGGCCAAACATCCTCAGCAGACAGAGATCATGTAATTCAGGTGGACCACTAAAGTTTTAGGCAGCAATTAGGACTTATTCAGTAACTCTGAGTCAACTAATACATCTGGGTGTTGCCTTGGCGTACTTCCGATGGCAAATCCTTCCTGTGTAGGCTTGATGTTCTTAACATTCTCCACTGGCCTCTCAAGTGCTCCACTTGGAAACCTGATCAAAAGCCTGTGGTGATGCCAAAAGGAGATGTCCCATTGAATTCCCTGGCTTTCCTTTGGTCCTCTAAACCTGCAGATGATCCCAGGCAATTTCTTTGATGCCTTCTTCCCCAGTGGATGAAGTAATTATGACTTTTGTGCAGCAGGCTAATAGCTCTGAAGACTTTAGTCAGGCTGATTAACAACTGTGTTTTAATAAAAAATGTTCTAGTAAATCCTTCTGAATTGCAGCCCTAATTACTCTGCAGCCTGATGTGCAGCAATTGCAAAGCTAATAGGATCACCTGAATCCAGTTAATGAATCCTCTGTTATGGTTTGCTGTGACTCACAAGATGTGTAGTGCTTCTTCTGGTTTCCCCTGCCCTGCTCCATTCCCTGGTGAATATTTATGCTCTGTATTGCCAAAGGTAAGGGGGTGTGCGCCTAAACTTTGAATGAATTAACTTAAATATATGTGCATCCTTTCTCTCATTACTTCAAGTGACTGTAAGGATCAAGAGCCTGGGCTTTTTGCTTTAGTCTGAAGGTGAGTTCATTCAAGAAGTCACAGGTAGCTGCTACTGCCTGATAGCTCCTTTCAGGCTTACAGGTTTTGGTGAGAAATCTCTTCCGCCCTGTTCTCTGCTTCCCTGGTTGTAGTCTGCATCTGCGTTTGAGAACAGAGTTAGGAGAAACATACTTCTTCCTTGCTAGCATCAGGAAAGGAAAAAACATTAATCTGAAAGTAATTTGTTTTGTTGGAACACTTTTTTTTTTTCCATTTCAACCCTTTGTATGTAAAGTTGCTTATGCTCCCTGGCTGCTCCCCACCCCAGTGCCTTTCAAAGGCAGAAGGCATATTAAGCCCAAATCCAAGTTCTTCCATTTTTGACAAGGTTGTAAGCTGGTGATCAGGGTTTGGAAGGCTCAGGACTGCTCGGGAGTGGGACTTTGGGCAAGCAACAGAGATCCAATGGTGCTTTTGGTTTTAAGATGCCTTTTTCTTTTACAGGTGGAGGCTCTAGATAGTTTGGGGCTTCTTGACAGACTATTGTGTTAAAGGTTCAGCCTCAGTCAGGGGTAATCAAAGGATTGTTTGAAAGTTGCCTTTCAAAACTTTCCATCTTGTTGATTTCATGTTCTAAATGTACTGTGTTTCTTACATAGATTTATAGGATTAACTCCTTGTTTAGGCAGACTATAAAATGTGTCTCTAACCATGTAATGTGTAACTACCATAATAGCAAGGAAGCCTGTCTGATGAATTTAGTGGCAGGAAGCAAAGTAAACATCTAAATGATGTAATAAAGAGATTCAGCTGGGTAGGACATAGCAACATACCATAGGAAAGACTTGACACTGGCCACATTTCTGGTCCTGTAGCTCCAGTGCAGTCCTTTACTGGACTGCAATTGCCCATTTCTTGCAATGAACCATTTGTCTTAACTGCTCATGGAGTTGGGGCTTGTGTAAAAGCGCAGATGTTAGGCCTGAGACTGGCTGTCCCCCAACTATGGAGTTATTACTGTAGAGGGGACGATGCACGGAGCAAATCTTTCTCTTTCCCACTGCTCACACCACAGCTGATTCCATATATGGGTCCAGCTCACTGTGAGGGTGTTAGTAGAGGATATTGGACTGGGGGTTTTCAGAAGCTTAATTAAATCTCTGTCTAGGAACTTGAAGACCTTGGGTAAGAGGCAAAAATACTGAATGATTCAAGTGTTGCAGTAGAGAGAGATGAATGACGTTACAAAGGAACTGTACAAATATTTATTGCATGCTGGCAACAGATTTCAGGCCAGTCCATTACAGCTGGGAGGAGGGAATGGCACTATTTCTTTTTAAAATTTTTTTTTTTAAGTAGAATTTAGAGGGGGGGGAAAAAAAAAAGGCTTGAGTGATGTTTGGAGAGAGGAACAAAGCCAAGCCCAGCAAATCTGCTTGTAAATGATAAGACAAGGAGGGGGAGAGCAGCAGAGGTGATGCTGCAGGGTTTATATTGCTTTCCTGGGCATTAAAAGTGCAGTATCATCTCTGCCTGCTGCTGCCTAGCTGGGATATGCAAAAAAACTCTTGTGAGCAATGGGCTGAACATGGAAGGAAAGGAATGTAGTTTATCTTGGATTTTTAAATATCATAGTGTCAGACTTCTGCATATCTGGCTTTCTCCTGAAAGTTCAGGGCCTGCTCTTTGAAGCCTTCTCTCATTTCTGGTGTTTACAGGCATTTATCCTCCGTTCTCTGTGCTGGGCTTGGTTACTGGGAATGGATAAGGAATGTAGGAGCTGTAGCATGGGTAGAAACTGGTTTTGATTGCCTAGGGTTGGGGTTTTTTGTTGGTTTTGTTTGTTTTTCTTTATGGAAGAAATGGGTAGTGTATTCTGGGGCTGGAGCTAGCTTGGCTCTGACCTCTGACTCTGAGATACCAGATGTCTTGGCAGTGATATTAGCTAGGTGGTTTGGGGAGAAGGGGAGTGATTTCATTCCTTCACTGCCTCCCAGAGGGTCAGATGGGTTTTCTCATGGTGGGTGGGAGGAAGTCACTTCTCACCTCCTCCTCAGACAGAGCAGAGGTCGGGCATCTCGCTTACGTTTCCCTTAGTCTTGCTGATAAATATTTGTATTTTTGATGTTTTGGAAGCTGAGTGCAGGAAGATCAAACTCAAGCTTGTCAGCTTTTGGGGAGAGTGAGAACTGGCTGCTTCCCACATGTCATCTGAGGGATTGCTTCACATGGCTGCTCTGTGCTTGGGCAGCACCTTGCCCTTCCCTAGAAGATGCTCCATGCCCTTGGGTGCTCTCTGTACAGGAGTTGGGCATGAAGGAGCATGGCTGTCTGCTGGGCAGAAGCAGGACCTGGGGACCAGGAGGGATGGAGTTTGTTCCTGGTTCCATCTAACTTCAGCCACCTGGCTTCAGTGTGATAGCCAGGCATGACAGAGCAGCATGTGCTTGATGCTGCTGGTCAGCAGCAGACTCTGTCCTCACTTCACATTACGATGGCAGACCAGATCCTGCCTAACACCTGCTTTGCCAGTTGCTACTGCTGAATTTGTCCCACTTGACTCCTGCTCGCAGCAAGGCTGGAGGGGGAGCTGTCGCAGTGAAGCTCCAATCTCCGTCTCTCTGAACCTACTGTGGGAGTTTTTGGCATGCCCCTGAGGGGGACAAAGATTTAAAATCCTAACCCTAACCTATGGGGAAAGTATTCAGGAGGCTTTCATCTTTGGAAAACGCACTGGGTTCTCTGGATGAAAGAGCTATTATTTACCTATCAACAACATAATCCCCCTCCCTCCTACAGATTGCAGGCAAGCTCCCGGGGCAAACGGCACTGTAATTAAGAACAAATATTTACTATGAAGGACTAGCTGAGGCCTGGCTGGGCAAGCAGCCATGAGCCTTGTCTGAACTTGCCTTCTGTTTGTTCCCCTTTGAAAGCAAGGAGTCAAAGTCTGTTGTCAGAGGAGTGTTTGTGAGGCACAAGATGGTGGGTTGGGCCTTGAAGCAGCCAGGAGCCATCAGGCTGTTTGTTCCAAGCCTAGGAAATCCCCCATAAGCAGAGTTACTTGCATCTAGAGGCATTTCACTTTTCTGTTATGGATTGCTCTTAGTTAGATTGGCAAGTGAGGGTGGGTGCAGAGATGGACCCACATCCAGGGACTGCAGCCGATGCCATGCTACAAGCAAGTCTGTGGAAATACTTGTCTGCTCTAAAATTGCGATTAATTTAGGGTTTGTTTGCATCTACTTTCCCTTTTGATTTCTGTTGCAATTCAAGAGTTTACTTCCCAGGACTCAAGCCCTGGTGTTCAGATGTAAGGGAGCTTGGCTGCTGGAGAAAGCATGTCCTTACAAAATTGCTGGGACTGTTTCACAGCTCAAACTTGCAGCCTACTCACCTGCCCTCTGCTACTCTAATCAACAGCAAGGAGGAGTGACAGGAATCTTGCTCATCTTCTGGCAAGGCTCGGCAAGCTGAAATTTAATAAATAAGTCAATTGTGAGTAATAGAAACAATTGCAAGGATGTGGTGTGTGGTTCAACCAGCTATCACTGCTGTGGTAATGCAACAGGGCATGTGATTAGACTGGGAAATTGCTGTAGCAATACCAAGATTTGCAGCATGAGTCCCACAGAAGGAGTGCATGTGGGAGACGTACAGAGCCACACAGAGCTTGCAAAAGGACTGAGCGAAGTGTCTGAACAAGGCCAATACCAGTTTCCAGGGTGGTGAGGAAGCCATGGAAGTAACCGGAGAGGTACCCCGCAGCATGCTGGGGGGTGTGTGTGTGCTCTATAAAACTCACGGTTACAACTTGTCAGGGCTTTTGAGGAACATGTCACCAGCTGGTCTGATTTAAGAGGGTCTTTTTGGTTTGTTCCTCCTTGTAGGAATGGTCATGTATTCTCAGCAGTGTAACAGCAGAAAACGGGGCTTACAGATGCCTGTGCTCATGGGCTGAACCTAACCTGCCTGGAGCTCTGATCTGTGAGAGCTGCTTTATATATTAGATACCTGGTTTGGGTTTGTAAAATAAACTCCATTGCTCCCAGAGATAAAAGTTTATTTGTGGCTTTACTCTGAAAGACATGTCTCCTTTTGTTTGGGAGCTTAGATGCAACAGCAGGGAGAAGGCAGGTGTTACCTAGTACAAAGGTCTGGGAGGGCTGGGAAGAGGAAAGGCTCTTAGCTGTGAGCTAGGAAGTCACAGAAGAGCAAAGAAATGAGCTAGAGAGGCTCTACAGACTTGATGTTAGTGCTCCTTAAGGCAAGAACAGCTTCAGCGGTGCCTCACACTGTGGCTTTATCAGTGCCCACCTCCTGCTTCAGCCCATTAGATGTGAGGAGGGAGGAGGCAGCTGCACAGCTGCTCCAGCTCTTGTGCTGTGACCAGTACATTAAAGCTGGTGAACCCCAACTAAACCCATAGCTTGAGTGAAACAGAGCTTGCTTACTGGTTTTTTTTGTGTTAAACCCACACCATCCAGGTTCAGGATTGTGTGCATTTTTTGGCTTTGGTGCCCAAAATAAATGCCAGAAAAGCTGTCGGGTCTCTAGTTTGGCTTCAACAAAGTTGTCCATTCTGGTGTGTCTCGTGCATATGGGCTGTAGGAGGGCAGCCCTGCTTTTGTTGTCTTTGTCAGTGAGTCAGACGTCTAGTCTCCCTCTGCCAAGCCTGCAAGAGTTTTGCTTGCTTTTTAAAGGGAGGGTATTAGTAAAGCTGCCTGGAAGAAGTGCTGTGCTTTCTGAAAGAGAAGTAGGCATTGAAATTCTGGTCAGAGAAAACATAGGTTGGTTCTTTGGGGAGTGATTCCTGCCTTGTTTTGTTGATTCCTGCTACTGCTGCTCTTTCATGGTCACATTTGCTCCTTGACAGGTTGAGGGATGCATGTATTTGGAGTACTGTGTCCTGAAAAGGTGAGTTTGGCTAAAGAGCGTGTCTGCAAGAATTCCTCAGATGAGGCCTTGTTTGCCTTGGCTCCTGTAAGATCCTGAAGCCAGATAGGCTGCTAGGTGGATGTTGTGCAGAGACCTCCAACATCCTAGTGCAGCAAGCAGTAATCAGGACTGGGAAGACTATCTTTTAAAATTGTGTTTAGAGTATTGTATCAAGGACAAGTCTGTCCCTGGGACTATATATACTGGAGAATTCCCTCATTTCTTTCAACTTAGTATGTTAGAGGTGGCTGCTGAAATGCCCCCTACCTCCGCTCTTCCCTGTTAGTTTAGAGACAAGTTTAACAATTATCATTTGAAAAGAACCTAAAGAAAGAACTCAAGATACTCTCTTCCATCTGACCTTACGAAGAGACTTTAACACCTCATCTCAGGGGACTACCAATTGTGTGGGTACTGGTCTTTTGTGATAGTTATCAAACAAATAGACTAGGTGCTTCGTACACGTGCCATGTTCTGAGACGGAGCATGTGAAAGGAACCTGAGGAGACTCTGAGGATCCCCAGAGAGGTGAGTGGGAGAAGGAGGTTGCTGTGGCCCACGCAGTCCTACACAATGCTGTTGAGGAAGAGTTAACTCAGTCTGTCTGAGCTGAGCCTGGAAGCAGAGGTTGATTGGCTGAACATTGGAAATCCTCTCTTCATGCCAGGTGTAACAAGGATCATCTGGTAAAAATGTGTGTCTGCCTGAGACACAGATCTGCCTTAGACATACATTGAGCACGAATGGAGTTTGCTGTCTGCTGGAGGAGCCAGGTCCCCAGTTGAGCAAAGCCTAACGGAAATTGGATCCAGTCCAGAATGTCTGGATGGCATATGATATTTACTGAAATATGGCATTGCTTGTGTAAGCAACACACCCTTCTCCCTCACTCTGGAAACCATCTGGGCTTCATGTGCGAGTGGTTAAAAACCGGAGCAGGGGAGCATCTGATGCTGTATGGCTCTTGGGATGCATTTCCCAGTCTGGCCTCCCTCCATGGGTGTCCCTGCATTTGCAGGCATGGGAGTCTCAGCCATGCCCTGATGTCCTCTTAACCCGCTGAGGGTTTTCTTCCCTTTTTCTGCAGTGGTTGTAAACAGAGTAGGGTTGTATGAGGAGGTTGCATAAGGCTTTACTGACAGGGTAAGAGGCAACCTCTCTTGCCTAGGCCACGGTACAATCATTATGCTGGCCAAACCTTCCTCCATTTCTAGCTGGGTCCACAGCCAGTGGCTTTATTGACTCTACTGATTTTTATACCAGCTGGAGACAAAGCTCCTGGGAATGAGGAAGGGATATTTGGCATGTGTGTGCACTTGCATGGTAAGTGTTTTTTCCAAAGGGACCTGAGCGCCCTTAGGAGAGGCTTGGGACTGGGCAGGACTCCCTGTCCTTCACATAGCCAGGCTGAGAAAGGATTTGTCCAACTGCTATGTTGTAAGGGCAGGAGGGATCAGGGGAGTACAGAAAATTGTCCCCTGCCTGCCTAAAATAATGCAAGTTTGGCTGTGCTTTTCATTAGCTTCTGGGATGGGGTTTAGTTAAAGGTAGCACCTCTGGGGTGGGGTTAGGGTTTCCTCTGCTGTTTTCAAGGCTTTCCTTGTAGCTTCCTCTCTGTCTGTGTGTGCACACTCCGTGGGTTTTGTTTCTTAAAGGGAGTGTCATATGACAGCCCCAACATCTCTGATCTTTCTGGCAGACCGATCCCTCTTCCTTCCTGAGCTTGATAAACAGTCCAAGAAATTGTGCCTCTGTGTGAGTGCATGTATGCCTTTCAGAGACCCGCAGCTTGCTTCTCCAGTTCTTGGTGTGGTTTTTCTATCCTTCTGTCATAGTTTCTGGTGCTGCTCTGCTTCGCCTTCCTATCTCCCCTCCTGCTGTGGTTTACATGCTGCTGCTTGATGTGAAGATGCAGGTGATACGGAACAACCCATTTCTGAGAGCCTTGACCAGTGCTCTCTGACCTTGCACCCTGATGGCCTGGGATTTCTGAGATGGTTAGGGTTTCAGGCACCCCTGAATAGCCATTGCAGTGATTCCTGGAATCGGCCTGTTCTTTGAGCACTGGCAGTTCCTCTCTGCAGCGTGGATGCTGTGGCTTGCAGGTTACCCAGATGCCTAGTGCAGGCAGACACTGGTAGGAGAGGAAAGCTTTTTCTGCGTGTCTGCGCAAAGCACTGTAGCACAGCGGAGCTCTGGTTCAGAGCAGCAGGACTCTGACGTAGTAGCACAATGTGAATCGTTCCCACACTCCAGCTGTCTTTGGCCTAATGTGACTGAAATACAGAGAGGCACTAAAACAGCCTCTCTGGCTTCTAGCCTCAGCAGCTTGTGCTTTCGTGGCCCAAGGATCTGGCTCCAGCTATGTTAATGCTGTTGGAAAGTGGAAATGTCCTGTGTGGAGACACCCATCAAGGCCCAGAGGGGTCTGGAGGCTTGATCTTTGCAGCTCTGCTCTGAGAGGGTTTTGTGGGCTGGGACTTCCCAAAGCCCCTTGGAGCTGTGTAATGTCTCAGGCTGAGAGGGGTGCATTTTCCTCAGTTCCTGAAATAGTGCACGTTTGAGTCTCATTCTCCTCTCTAGATGATTGCTAGATCTGAGTTCCCAGAACCAGGCTGGACTAGCCTTGTACTGTGTCTTCAGCTCTTCCAGTTGAGTCTGCCCCTCTCCTTGAGTGCAGCTGATGCTTGAGAAGTAAATGTGTTCATCCCCATCCTCTAGGGTAGGAGGAAGGTTCCCACTTCTGTGCTCTCTTCCTCTGTCGGCTTGGAGCCTTGGAGAGGTCCAGCAGCTTGGCATTCATCAGCAGCATTTAAACAGGTCACTTCAGTACCGAGGTACCTTCTCTCCCTCCCTTGCTCCCTCCCTCCCTTCCTTTTTGCTACTTTGGCAGATTGCCTTGCCTGATTGACTGCATTTTGATTCATCTCTGATATTTAATCTCCTCCCCTGAGAAGGGTGGACAGGAGAGATGCTGTTACTGCCTTGAGGTAGGAATCAAGAGCTGTAGAGTGTTATTTCATTCAGTCTGAAAAAGCCCTCTAATAACACAGAGGATGTGTTGTGCTATAGTGAAAGGCGGCTTTGAGAGATCATGTAATCTGCCCTCGCCTGGCCTTGTGCTGTCTCTTGCTGTAGGACTGGAATCAAAATACCATCTCAAATACTGCAGCCCAATTGACTGGAGCTGCTTCAGCCAATTCCATCTCCGTGTTATGGAGGAAGACCTTTCTCTCCTCCTTCCCCATCCTGGTCAGATGACATCCAGGAAATTCAGTGTCCAGATGAGAGGTTCTTTCTTTTGCAGGGACGTGACCCTGTGAAGGAAGCGGTCAGCTTTATAGCAAGTGGGGGTGGGTGGGCTAAGGGTGTTGTAACAGGGAGAGTGATGGGAGGGAGCAGATCAAATGATGGGCCTCATCTTTCTCAGTCAGAACGGTTGTCAGGGTCAAAGGGTTGGAATACAGATGAGCAGCTGTGAGGCAGAGGCTGGAAAGCTTTTTCTGTTTATGCTGAGTAACACTTGGTCCATTGGCTGCCTGTGTCTAGCTGTATGCTGTCCTACTACAGTCATGAGAGCTGTGCCCTGTTGTCCTTCCTCTTCTGTGGGACCTTCCACTGGGTTGATGCCTCCTAAGGCTGAGCTGCCTCTGGGGCCCCTCTCTTAAGAGACTCAGGACACTGATTGATGATGTGCTCTGAGGTTTAAGACAGTGGGTTTTGGCCTCTTCTCTCACCTCTAGAGAGGTGTTTCTCTTTCTGGTTTGCCACCAAAAGAAAGGGTACCCAGACTTGCTTGGGCCTGCCTTGAGTGAAACAGTAGGAATCAGAGCCCTGATACAGGTTGAGTTCTGCCAAATGAGACTTTCTGTGCTCCTCCATGTTGCCTGTGTCCCTTAGCAGAAATGGAATAGGATAAGAGCTCCCACTGGATGTGTTAATTTCTCTAGGGTCATATCTCTCCATCTCTCGTTCATTTGCAATTGCATCCATATGGATTGTGCCTCTGCCTAGCTGAGCTCTTGGAAGCCCACCAGGAGACAGGCCTCATGTGACTATGAAATACAGAGATTTTATACGGCCATCTAAAATGCTACTCTTTACCAGGACACAGCCTCCTGGGGCAGATCTGTGAATGGAGCCAAGTCCTACATCCTACTTAATTTCTTCTGACCACTGCCGTCCTAGTCCAGCTTGTATATCAAAGACTTTTTGAGAGCAGGGCTCTGTGATCGTTTTTTGCTCAAAGTGCTTGTTCCTGTTTGTTGGGAGTGCCTGGTCTCTTCAGGGAATGGTGGAAGGGAGGTAGTGCCCTCGCCTTGGCTGTGGCTGTGCTCCCTCCTGAAATTCAGTACAATCTCCACTGCCCCAGTGCTTTGAAGGAAGCTAACTGTAGCTTTATTTACATGATATGGGTGGGGGTATAATAAAAGGAAATGAAGAAGCCCACACTAACAGCAATGGCTTTTGTTTGTCACCAACAATACTGCAAGTCTGGCCTCACTAAAGAGCAAATGCTGAATGGCCAGCTGCCATCCCATCTTGGGCTCTGGCTGTATGCTCTTGTCTGGAGAGTGGAGCAGAATCAGGTCCATTTGCTTGCTCCAGGTCCTGCTGCATAAGGCAGTGGGAATGACACGATGCTCTTCCCTGGGAATTAACATTGGACAAGGCATGTGTTTAACCGCGGTAGGTCAGGCTCTCCAAGCGTTCTCAGAGTAAGACCCCCTCCTCTTTCCAGATGGTGAAATGTCTCTGAAGAGTTCTCACTCTGGATAGACTTTTTTATTTAACTGCTTGGCCTCTGCCCAAGGGAGTCTGTGTGGCTTTATGGGAAAGGATTTTTAGTTGTGCAGGAATGGTGTTGTGCACATTTAAACATGTGTACCCAGTGGATCATTCAGCTAGGGATGAAATTGCACTGTTGACCGCAAACGTTTGTGCATGTGCATTGATTGTACTTATCTGTAAAGTTATAATCCTTACTCAGTCAAAGCTTCTGGTATTATACGTCTGCTTGTTATTCTCTGTCCATGCTCTGCAAGGCTCTCTTAAGCCTTTTACTGCCTCCTTCCCTGCTGCATACTTGTCTTTATCATCTTGTGCCTTCCACCCAGTTGGAAAGTAGCTGCATCACTGGGCCTTGCTGCCCAGCTGTGCTTCTGGGAAGTAAGTGATTTCCTCAGTGTCTAGTGGCTGTGATGATGGTGGAACAGCAGGGTTGGGGAACCCAGAGCTTTCCCTTGGGGTCCAGAAAGGATCACGATTTTTCTGTTGCTCCCTGAAAGGATATATGTGCTCTATATCTGCAGGGAGACACACTAGATCTGACTTCTAGGAGAACAACTTCTTTACTACCTTTTCTTCTAAATGGATGGGAGGAAGATCAGAAGAGCTCTGATAATTAAAAGGTGAGGGTGGTATAAGACTGGTGAGGACCTGATAGTAATCTAGGTTTGAAATCAAAGACGTTTCCCACTTACTGTGGTGCTAAGACATGGAACATCTTCCTGTAGGGGTAGAATGAGATCAAGTTGCTTGGTGGAGAGAGTTTTACTGGTTTTTGAAGAGGGTTGGTTATGAAATGATGCTGTCTGTGCTCACAGGGCTTTCACCTGGTGTCACGGGAAGTCCTCCCTGGTGTGTGTCTCTGCCTGTATGCTGTGAACAAGAGGGTGATCATGATACGCATCAGCACTGTTTGCCGTGAACAAGAGGGTGATCATGATACACATCAGCACTGTTTGCCCCAGAGGTCTGTAATCACAAGATGGGAAACAGTTCCTCAGTGACACTGCGTGATACGGTGTTACCTGTCACGTGGTGGGTGCCATCACCTCATGGAAGGGGCTATGCAAAACACGCTTTCAAAGCTCTGGTGTGCAAGTATCTTCCTCCCCCAGGTATCTGTCATGAAAACTTATGCTTGGGTACTGTGGTGAGGGTGTTTCAGTCACACAGGGGAGGAGGCATGCAGGAACAGTCTGGATCCAGTTGATGGCTTGTGCATGGTCCCTGCTCTGAGAAAGGTGGTGTAGGTTGGATGTTTGATATTCTGGAAAAGCATCCTTGTGGTGTAGGAGTTATCAGGTCTTCAGGTAATTTTCCAGTACTACTATAAAACCTACTGCGTGACCTTCAGGAAAACTGCTGTTACCTGTGCATGCCTTAAGCCTTCCCCCATCTCTCCTTGGCTGGATCAGTTCTCTCCATGGCCGCATCCTCTCATTTGGTGTCAGTGCTGTGGCCCTCAGCCTGAACACAGCCCTGGTTTTGAGGTGATAGTAACTCAAAGCCTTTGTGGAAGCTAAAGCTTCCAAAGGGTCTGAGCTTCATCTCATCTACTCCAGGGAGGCACATCTAGGAGAGAAGGGGAAGATTTAAGGGGAAATTTGGCTGCAAGATGGAGCAGCATTTTTTATTTTTTTTTTTTTTTTTAATTCAGTGCTTTGCTGGCCAGGCAAGGCCCTGAGTGCTGCTATTGCTTCTCTGTCAGCTTCTTCCACTGGAAACTCCAGCACCTTTCTCTCCTCTACCTTGGATAAATAACTGCTGTCTCAAGACCTGCAGGAATGCCAGATGGAAAGCGTTGCCTTCCTTTCAGACTCGCTGTACACACAGGGCTGGTTTACAGCTTGCTGGCACGTGCTGGTTGTTCAGAGAACTGACTGTGCACTGCCTCCTCGGCCCGAGCGGAGAGAAGCCAGGCTCCAGGACACAAAAGAAGTAAAGGTGAAGGGATTTGCATGGCAGATGAACACAGCCAATGTGCCTGTGCTGGCAGTGCAAAGGTGTTCAGTGAGCACAACAAGAACAGGGCTGATCCCAAGCTGCAGGAAGACGGTCTGCTCAACCTCGTAACTGTGCTCCTTTTGTCCAGGCCTCTCCAAACACTCGTCAGACCCCTCTACCTCAGAGCAGCCCTGAGAAGCAAATACCTCTGGGGGGAAACTTTAACCTGCAACAAGTTTGAGGCCACAAAGCAAATTAGTGGCATGGTTTGTGATACCACCAGAAGGTGTAATTTCTCCATCCATGCTTGGGCACTGCTAGGTACCACTAGTTTTCTGGGGACAGACGTACTTTAAAGGGGGAAAAAAAAAAATAAAATAAAATTCTTAGATCCCATCCAGCATCAGCCTTCTGTCCTTGATATAACCACTTACAGTGGGAGGGCTTTCAGAAGGAATGGGGAGCTGGCAGTGACGGGAATGCCTACAGGAGAAAAGGCAGGGTGTGGAAACATGTTGATACATAGGGAGAGTAATATGGATGGCAGCAAGGTGCCCAAGAGAGCACCTGTGTGCTCAAACCTCTCACTGGGACTCCAGCAGCCTTTGGTAGAATTGGAGAGATGAAGTGCAGAGCGGTCTTGATCTACAACTCTTTTGGAAGGAGCAGAAAGAGGACTTGTCCATCACTGAACTATTTTCAAGCAGCACAGCTCTTAGGTAAGTGTTCCTGGAAACATGATGGGGCTTCCTTTTGCTCTGCAGGATCCTTTTGCCTTGGTGATGTAAATGAGTTAAGTGCTAACTGGCCCTGCAGTTGGTGTCACAGTCAGCTTGGCTTCCTGCAGGGTAAAAGCCCTCTCAGCCTTCCAAGTGGTAGAGAGGTGCCTTGGGAGATGGTGGGGAGGGCTTTGCAGTAATACCTGAGCTTTTGCTCAGCAGTCTCCTACCCATTGTGTCTGAGAGGCATACGCACATGCTGTGGCAGTGTTTGAGGCCAGATGGATGCTCAGACCTGGTTCTCCTTCACCTGCCCTGCCCTCAGCCGTTGGGGTGTGGGCTTGGGGCAGGTTTCTGTGGGTTGGTGAGTTTAGCTCGGGTTCAGACATGGCGGGAAACAAGCTTACCCATTTCTGCCTCTCTGCAGGGCCCTGTTCCGACCGGCAGTGCTGTGCTGTCCAAGCTCCGGAGTCCTGGTGCTGCTCCAAGGCCGCCAGCCTTGCAGAGAAGGAGATGGTTTTGTTTAGTTTGCTTATATGAAGAAAAAAGTCTGTCAAAATAGGGATTTGGAAAGGGGAGGGGGAGCAGGAAGTCTTCCTGTTGGCATTTATTAGAAGGGAAATGAATGTTTTATGTTCAGGGGCCCTAGTGGATGTGCAGTGCTCGGGGACAGTGGTGTGGTGAAAGGCTCCTGACTTCTTGAGTGCAGGGTGCAAATGTGATCTGGAATAAGCAAGAAAGGGCTAAATATAGAAGCTGCTGGCTCCCATCCTGCAATGGTGGCTCTGCCCTCGCTGCAGTCCTGGAGGCAGCAAGTTCTGCCTATTGTTCCGGTCACATTCTTGTGTCCCACGATGGGGCCTCTGTGATGGAATAAAATGAAGAGAAACAGATGGGAAAACAATAACCCAAAGAACAGGCCCTGAGCTTTGCTGGAAGCTTCCAAAAACCCATAAATCCCCAAATGCATTTATGCTGGATTAGGGAACTGAAGCAAAGCGAGGGCCAAGTACTTGCCTCCCTGTATCCGTGTGCTCTTGTTGCACACAGACAGCTCTCTATGGGGGCTCTACCTTGCAACAAATGATTGTAGTGGCAGCTCTGTTTCCTTTTAATTCTGGCAACTTCCCCAGCCATCCTTTCTCTACGCTCCCTGACTTTTTTCTCTTGCGGGCCCCTCGATAAGGTGACTGCACAAGGAACCAACCCACCTTTCCATCCTTCTCACATGCAACGGAGCTGGCTGCAGGCAAAACATGGTGGAACCCTTGCAAGGCAGTGGTGCAGTCTCTCTGAGTTTCTGGTAAGTGCTCTATAGAATGGAATAACCATTAGTGACTGTGAGCCTCTTGGAAGGAGAGAGGGACTGACTTGAGCACTGAGCAGGGAATGACCTGCCTGAAATACTGTGTTTGGTGACCATGAAGGCGTCAAAGTAATTGGAAGTCCTGACCCAGCCACAGTTTGCTTTTTGTTCATGTTTGAAGTCAGTGCCTGATGTTTTCCTCAGCAGATTGTAGTTATCTATTGTTATCTATAGTATCCCTTCCTTGAGAGTGTGTGTGGGTGCAAAACCCTTGGCGAGCAGCTTGGAGTATGGATGACTCTGGAGGTGAATGAATGAAGTTTGGTGTTTTTTTGCCTTACTTTGCAAAAAGCAAACAACTTGTTTACTCACCTACCCATCTGTGAATTGGCTTTGCTCACACTCGGCCAAAAACTTATAACTGTTTCTTTCCCTAATAGGTTATTTGTTGCTGTCTGTTGGAGATGAAGCTGTTCCCCAGGGGATCAGACCAATGTTGCAGCTGGCTCAGGGGAAGAGTGAGGCAGTGCTGTGGGGATCAGGGGACAGGATGGGGGGGGTGAAATGAAATGAGGTCTTAGCTTGAACCAACCATCTTGTGCAACCTCATCTTTAGGATCTGGGGCAGGAAGAACTGCACGTGCTGAAGCTGTGCTGCTGCAGCTGTGCTGTTACAGCATGGGAGCTAAGTCATTTAAAGCTAGATAGTGGTCTATACACCAGCTATCTTCATCTTTCTTAAAATTCCCCTTTTCATAGAATCATAGAATCGTTTAGGTTGGAAAAGACCTTTAAGATCATCCAGTCCAACCATTGACCCTACTCTACCAGGTCTGCCACTACACCATGTCTCCAAGCACCACATCTACACGACTTTTAAACACCTCTAGGGATGGTGACTCAACCACCTCCCTGGGCAGCCTGTTCCAATGCTTGATCACTCTTTCAGTGAAAAATTTTTTCCTAATGTCTAGCCTAAACCTCCCATGGCGCAACTTGAACCTGTTTCCTCATCCTATCGCTAGTTACTTGTTTCTTTCCCCACGCATATATTCTTTCAGTCACCCTCCTCCCTGATATATTTGCTCTTTCCAGCCACCGCTCCATGTTAAACAGATGTTGTTGCTCTGAATGGACAGATATATCCCTATGCAAGCAAACAAATGGTGAAACTATTCATGTGCTGAAGTGGCTTGGTCCAAAGCTACTGAAACCAATAGCCAGGCTCACATTCTGTTTAATGGCCTTTGAATTAGGCTTGATGTTACTCAGGCAGTTGCATTGGCAAGATACAGGTTTTCTGTGTGGCTGGTCACAATACTAGGGGGTATTTTGTACAGACAAATGTGTACTCTGGGATTGTAATTACACAGTTTATTAACTTTATTGTTCCTTGCATTTGAGTGGGAGATTTTTTTTCATTGAAATGATAGTGTTTATGCCCTTTTGTTCTTTGTGTACGTGAAACTGCATAGGAACCACCAAGTTGCTGGTAAAAAGTGAACTTGAAATCGATGCAAAACACTGTTGTGCACAGGGGAGTGCACTGCTTCCTTTGACCGAGTGTTACACTGCCAAACTTGTTTCATATCCTGCATCCCCTGCTGTGCTGCAGCACTGCGATGCAGCTGATGTGCTCTGGTGTCACTGCTTCTACAGCTGGGTATAAGGAGCACACCTACTAAAGTGTATTTCAGAGGCAAGGCCAGTAAAGTGCAGTTGGCCCGTACTCCAGTTCATGTGTTTGCTCGTGCCACCTTGGAGGACTGTCCTCAGAAAGCACGCTGAGGACAGGGAACTGCTCCTACCAGCCCCATGGTGCTACAGGAAATGAATCTTCCTGTTTTGTTACCCACCTCGGTTCTATTTAGGGCAAGCCCTGCTTCCTGCTGAGAGCTGAACAAGGGACCAATGGAGGCAGATTTCATGAGGAACATGAAATATGTCCTCCTTTGGGCTTGGAGCCACTGTGAGCCTTTTCATGCCATCTGAATGGGATGTGGGAGGAAGCAGGGGAGGAGGAAAAAGACTCCAGGCTGATTTTTCTCTTTTAGGATCTGACTTCCATTCCTGTTGTCTCAGAGGAGAGTGGTTTATGCCACCAGTCAATGACCTTTTCTCAAATACAAAGTAAATATTTTCTCAGCAGACTAACCATTGTGAAAGAAACAGTAGGAAGGCAGGCAGATGGCAGGTAGCTTTAGGTATCTTAGGTCCAGTATTGCAGATCTAGGGTGGGTAACACCAGTGAAGCCCGCAGGAAGAGACCTCTCTGCCCTTTAGGGATGCAGCTGTGCAGTCTGTGCAGAGGTGAGGAGAGCAGAGTCTGGCTCATGAAGTGAGGAACAAGGGAAGAAAAGTCAGGGTCTTCAGTAGGTGTGAGCCCATCTAGCTCAGAGGTGAAGGAAGGCAATAATCCTCCTGTTTGCCTTGTCTCACTTCTGAGGTACCAGCTAAAGTCTTTATGTGTGTAGGTAAGAGTCACTTTGATCAAATACAGTTACTGTTAAGAGGAAAAATAAAAACCAACCCCAAACCAGCACATAGTAGGGCGTAAACAGTTGAGTCCTCAATTAATCAACTGAACACATGGAAGAAAAATGTTTGGGCTTGAATGAAGTATCGAATTCCATTTGGATGGGATGGCATTCAGTAATGCCACACTACAGTATTTTGTTTTGGAAACAAACCAGAGTCGTTTAATCCTTTCTTAACATTGAAGCTAATGTTAATTCTGTAATTTGCAATTTGAAAGTGCAGCTTGGGGGAGCTGATTGCATTTCTCGGTGCGTGTTCCTTGTGCTGCACACAACTCTGGGTTTTTTTGTGTTCATGCTGTGAGAGCTGGTGGGAAGGTCTGTCTTTTGGAGGCAAGTGAACTGATTGATTTCACAAACAAAACTGAATGTGAGCAGAACTATCCTTGTGTTCAGTGTCCTACAGACCCCTTGGCCCTGAGGAATGCAGTGATGGGAGGGAGCTGTTAGGTCTCATTGCTGTTACAGACATGGGCTCTTGGCTAAGAGAGACTGGGAGTGATTGTGCGAAAGCAGGAACCTACGTAAATAGCAATGCTTGTGCTGTATTGCGTATATGGTCTGACTTGCAGGAAGAGCGAAAATATCCTCCTTTTGTGATTTTTAGATAGTATTAAAACTTGCTGTAGCTCAGGCCTGGATGCCTACTCCATTTTTGAAGTCACAGTGATACCAAGTCCTCTTCTACACAGTTCTGAAGTAGATTCTCTAAGAGTACTTTTTCCCTTGATATGGGCGGTTTGGTCTGCTTTAGAGCTCTGCACCATATCGGAACAAGCTTATCTTGAAGCAGGAAGGATTCTTGCTGCAGTCCCTCAAGGCCTTATTGTGCTTCTCCCTGTACAATCACAGTGCTTAGCTGGAGGCATTCACTTTTTGGAATGAGTAGTCAAAGAAGCGACTTGCCCAAGGGTGCGGAGGTGCTTGGAGAGGCAGCGTGAGAGCAGACCGTAGCTTTCCTGTTCCTAGACCCAAGGCTCTGCCATCAGCCAGCTTCTTCCCTGCTTCTTTGTGGAGCCTAAGCCTGACCTAGCACTTGTGTTTTTCATGCCGCTGTGATTTCTACTTACAGCCTGGGAATGACCAAGTTTGTTTTTCCTTTAGCAGTCATTTAGCTTCTGCAAGAGAGAACAGATAGAAACAAGTTGAGGCTTGACTTGTTCTATTTATAAATCTAAGCACGTAAAGTGCATGTGGCTGTAATGCTGTAGTAGGTACAGCATCGTTTCAACTTTGAGGGATAGGGACTCCACCTTCCAGTTATCAAACCGCACTGTAAATGAGCACTGTGCTGCAAGCTGATTCCTACTGAATAATTCTTTTTTTCTTTCTTTTTTTCTTTTGACACTTAATATTACCTTCAGTATCGTGTTGATGCATGTGTAGGTTTTAAAAAAAATAGCAGCTACTGTCCAGTCCATTCTGCCCATTCCTGTGTAACAAACTAATCTCTTGTATGTGTGGCTGGAAAAGCAGTTGTGAATGACTTCACCAGATACAGAACAATGGCAAACCCAGCTCATGATGTATATTAGCAATATGAATAGCTTACCCCTTTCTCCTGCTCCTTGTCTCTCCTGAAAAGAGTAATGGAAAGTTAAAAGAATTATTTAACATAGAATAGATATTTAAAGAAACACTTCTTCCTGTAAAGTGTATGCATGGTTATCGACATCGTAAGGAAGAGCATTTTGTCTTTTGCTTCTGAATGATGGGAACTCATAACGCAGTAAATTACACCAATACAAAAGTTAATGTACTCAGCTTTAACACAGATATTTTACTGTTATTATCAGTATCGAAAGTGACATCCATCACAGTGACATGCACCCAAAAAGGAAAAAAAAGCCTGGTGTAGTTGTGTCTAATAACCCCAATTACAGAGCTCTTCTAATGCCTTTTTTATAACAGTTTTGCAGCTCTGTATTATCTCCTATTAATGTGATTTCTCTCCTATCTGTACATTTCTCAGAATTGCCTCTTCCCCTCTACTTTCCATAATCACCATTTATTATCCACACGCTTCCCATAAAACAAGGCTATAGGTGACATAGAGAGATTGATGCTGACCTAGATACAGGCCCACCCCCAGCTTTTCTCTTTCTTTCTTTCCCCTCAGCAATAATGTGCTTGTTAGTGTTGAGGAGGCTTTGTTAAAAAGTTCAGCTTCTGCTAGCAATTGGTGCTAAAAATAGTCTCATTAGCTGAAACTTTACTTGATCAGCAAAGGAGCTCTTGGGGAAGAGGTACTGGGATGGACTCAAGACGTAAATAAACAAGAGGAAACTCTATCCCACTGCGCTGTCAGCTCCAGGACTAACTTGGACCTGCAAGTCAACACACCAGCAATGCTTTCTGTCTGCGGCTCTTTGTGAAAGGAAGCTTCTCCATCCTTGCTGGCTAAAGTAACAGTGTACCTGATGATGATTTTGCTCATGTAGTTTTGGGGGTTTATTTTAATGTGCCCACACTGAGCCTTTTCCATGGGCAGTTGAATACTCTGCAGTCCTTGCAAGGCTGCAGCATTTGTAAGTGCTCCTGGGAGCTTGCAGTACTGAAAAGCAGCCCCCTCTCGGAGGAGGCAGGTGTGGAGAAGTCCCTGGCCCACTGAAGCCAAGGGATTTAGGATAATCTGTGCTGGGCTGCAGGCCGCTTTGCTGTGACTCTTTCCAAACAGCCTTCTAGGGAAATGCACAGAATTGCACAGTCTGCTGGGGCCTCCCAGCATGAGCAGCTCACTTCTGCCTGTCTAGGCTTCAGGAAGCGCAGCAGAGTGCACTTGGTTCCCTCTGCATCACTCCCTGGGCCAAGGGCCCTGCCAAGCAGGACACATCTGTGACATCTGTGGAAACCTGGGGCAGCTGTGCAGGTTGGGGACCCTGAGGAGTGGCTGGGTAGTGCCCAAGGAGAAAGGAAAACTACTTTCTTTCGCAGGAGTCAATTTTGTTTTCTGTCCCCTCATTGCTAAGAAATCTTGGCCCTGTTGGCCAACACTGGTAAAGGGGCAGTGGGTTTCTGCAGCTCTGACTTGCGCTATGCCAGCCTTGCATTTGCTCTGCTAGGAGACTCTTCTGCATAGCAAAGGAATCTCATTATCTCCTGTCCAAAAGGGAAATGCAACTCATAGAGTAATTATCTCTGCCATCGTCGCTGCCTTATTTCTTAGCATGTTAGCATACTCATGATTAAACACAAAGTCTTTTTTTTTTCCCCTCCTTCCTCTCAGTTCTCACAGTTGCACTGCACTGAGCAACTGAAGCATGTTTGAAACAAAGCTCTGCCTGTTTCTGCCTACCTTGAACTGAGTTTTACTCTGCTCTTTGGTGAAAACCAAAGGGAAAGGTCCGGGTCCCCCAGACAGGAGGAGGCATGGGAATGAGCTGGTAGCAGACTCTTCTCTCTCTGCTTGTCCTCGCCTCTCCTTTCCCAGTCAGACTGTGACATGAGCTCTCTAAAAAGACCTATTTTTTTGGAAAAGACCTTTGCAAGCCAGCCATGATGAGGTTGTCCAGGCAGCTGGCATGGGCTGCCCATGTGGTGCTGCTGCTATTGGGGAAAGCATGTGGCCCTTGAATTACAGCTCTATTTATCCTACCAGATTTTTGTGCAGTATGATTTATGGTTCCTTCAGGGAGTTTTTGTAGTTTACATGTGTTGGTTTCTTCGTATCCTTACTTTGTTTTTGTCATCATTAATAATGAAAAAAAAAAAATCAATGAAGAATAACTCTGAGCCTTCTTTGGTAGATGGGCTGTGCTTTGGTTAGTGAGGGAAAACCTTACACTGAATGCCATGTTATTAATGAACCATTGGTTTGATTGCCTCATTACTGCCCTGAAACATTGTTTATATGACCCATACATAAAGCTTTTGTATGTGTGGATACATCCAACAACATAAGGGCTGCAAAAGCATTTCTGAAGGCCTCTCAGTGGCCACCAGATTGAACATCCTCCAAAACCTGTTGCTGATTCAATTTAGGTGGGGTATTCCCAGGAAAGGCTTGTTTCCTCCACTGTTTTTCCTGCCTCTGCCCATAGCAGTGGTGGGAGACCAGGGAGCAGCTTGAGTGATTACTGGTGACTATCCGTCATTCTTGTGAGCCTGATCCTAGGGCTGCACCTTGGCTTGGGGATTGTACATCATATGGCTGTGCAGGGGTAGAGCCAAGGACTCGTGACAGCCATCCCAGGGCTGTGAAGGCTGCGGATGCTTCTGCCAAATTGTGGCTCTGCAGAGCAGGAAACCCTCTTCCTCCTCCCCAAGAGGCCAGGAAACCAGCAGAGGAAGAGAAGTCAGCGTTCACAGACAAGGATCAGCACAAGTAGGTGGGCTGCCCCTGTTCACCATGGTGCTGTCAGCCCTGCTCTTTTTGACCAGAGCTGCATAAGCTTGCTGGCCCTCAGGCTGCAGCCAGAGGGGTGTGCTGGAAAGGGCCTGCTCTGGCCTCTTTGCTAAAGGGCCCCTGGTCTGGCTCAGAGCACCATGGCTGTGAAGCTCCTTGCTGCCAGCTGCATGTTAGGGCGAGGGAGGATCTCGCCATAGCAGGACACTAAGCAAAGGAAGGAAATGTCTGCAGGCTGGGTGGCTGCCTGGACTTCCTAAGCAGTTACTTGGGCTGTATGACAGCAGCAAAGAGTATGTCATTACCATACTTGCTTGTTTGATATGGCCTCTCCACAATCTGCCATGTAGGCTCGTGAGCCCAGGCAGGAAAAGTAATTACTGTACAGCCAGATGGTTTCATTTTTTTTCAGGGAGATTAATTAGCCAGCATCAACTGGCCCAGCCCTGGCATCTGAGAAACAAGTACTTACGGCAACAAATGAGCTGTCAGTTGTCCCTTCCTGAGCCCACTGAAGGAGTTCAATGGACTTTTCCTCAGGCCCTTGGTACCTAGATGTTGTGTGCTGACATATGTTACCTGTCTCAGTTCTTGAGGTGTCTGTTGAAGCTTGTGTGATGGGCATGTAGGCATGTTAAGGGAGGATTGACCAGAGTTTGGATATATTTTCAGGATCCCCTGCATCTGTGAGGAACAGCTCTGTTGCCAACTTCACAATACCCCCTCTTTCTCCACAGAGGAAAGGCTTCTGATCCTGCCAAGAGTTGCCCAGTCACATAAGACAGTGGCAGGGATGTGACCACAGAGAAGTGCATATGCTTGTCTCCTAGGAGCCCCCCACAGCTCTGCAGAAGCACTCTCAATAGCTACCAGTAAATAAGTCTTTAGAGTATGAATTTCTTGGGTCAGACACTGTACAGCTCGTGCCTTGTTGGGCCTTAATGAATGGGAAATGGTGTCTGGAAAGGCTGTTAACTTGGCTATACTAAGAGGATGGTACTGAAGGTAAAAAATGGATTTAAAGACTATTCTTTCAAGCCATGGTTTCATTTGGAGATCTTGAAGCTTGTGTCATGGGCACATAGGTGTGTTAAGGGAGGTTTGACCAGAGTTCGGGTACAATTTCAGGATCCCTTGCCTCCGTAAGGAGCAGCTCTGATGCCAACTTTGTGATGCCCCCTCTTCCTGCCATAGAGGAAAGACACTAAATTAGGTGCTCCTGCCAAGCTGGAGACTTTATTGCAATTGCTGTATTGGAAAGAAAGACTACATAATGCCCTTGGAGCTTCAGAAACAAAAGGTTCAGTGATGCCAC
The DNA here is from genome assembly GCA_013397275.1 of Burhinus bistriatus. Lineage (NCBI taxonomy): Eukaryota > Metazoa > Chordata > Aves > Charadriiformes > Burhinidae > Burhinus > Burhinus bistriatus. The sequence goes on from VYXH01008058.1 coordinate 127,334, forward strand.
AGCTTCCCATGTGTTTGTTCTGAAATCTGTGCCCATGTGCTGAAGCGCATGGACCCGTCTGCTCAGTTCCTTACTCACAGGCAGTGAGGTTTACCTCCTTCCCTTTGTGCAAGTCTCCTCTTGTTTCCTGTACCCATTTGTGACCTTCTTGGGAGGGCTGGAAGCCCCAGGGTTTTCCCTTGAGGGACCATTGCTCATCCTTGAATAAGATGTTTACTCTTGCCTGTAATTGCATAGGGCTTGAGCAGCGCCAAACCCTAACTGTGCTTCCTTCCCATCTCATTGCTTTCATGTAGAGACATGGGTGTGTGAATTGCTTGGGGAGGTTCAAGTTGTGGCATGATAAGCTCCATCTCCAGGCACTTTCCCAATCTAGTTTGTCAGGAGCAGGTTCTGCTTCTTGTCCGTTCATTGCAATCCCCAGTGTACATCAGGGTCTCCTGGCCTTCCTCCACTGCCCTACCCACCTCTGGCTCACAGTACATTGGGGAACCAGTTACTGGTTTTAAAATCAGAGGACAGGCATCCTTTATTCCACTTTGAAAAATAGGGAGGTTTGGAGCAATGGGATGGAAAGGATCACGGATCTGTTCCAGTATTTATTTTGGTTATTGGAAAACACTTACCAGGCTGCTTTCGGAAGCCAGCAATCCGTAAGCTTGGTTTTCATTAAAAAGACAGTCATTGTTTTTCCCCTGAGGATTTAGTGACATTTTTCAAAATTTTCTGTGCACAATAATTGTACTTTTTTATCAAATTTTGTTCTGACTTTGTGACCGCAATAAAGTTTAGGAAACTATTATTTATTATGGGTTAAAAAATATTCTATGAATCTGACTGCTTTCCTTGATTACTGGATCATACTGTGATTCTTCTCCCAGTTGCAAAACAGCATTGTAAATACTGCTTTCAGACTCTATAGGATGTTCCCAAAATGGCTTGGAGAGCTACTGTCTCTAATCTATTGCTCATCTCTGTTGCTAGGACCGTGACAGAGAAACATGGATAGATGCCACAGGGCAAGAGAGAAGGTGGTACCTGAGCCTCCTCCTCCTTCAAGGTCTGTCTCTTTCCTGGCTTCCTGACACTCCAGAAATGGAAGTATTTGCTTCTGGTGTTTCAGTTGTACCTTCATCAGAGCTCAGTGTTGATCAGAAGTTAGGGAGTAAACTTCCTCTCTCCAGCCCTTCCCACCCCCCCCACCCCCCCTTTTTTTTTTTTTTTTTTTTTATGTTTTTTCTTTTAACATTTCAGTACTTTAT